>CAIGRO010179086.1:0-11378 GCA_903798355.1 Fraxinus baroniana
AATCAACTAGCTATTCCCTTTTCCTTTTCCATTCTCTGGAAAATAACCGGGTGAGAAAGGAGGTGAGGATTGTGAGCAAGTGTTCAAATGATAGGATAATCAGAAACAAACCTTCTCAGACACAAGGTTGCTACTGCCATTAAGAAGCTCCGGTGCCATCCATGGAAGAGTTCCCCTCACGCCACCTGAAATTAGTGTCTTACATTTTACCTTTGACAGCCCCAAATCACCAACCTGTAAGTAGTTAAGATAAATGAGAAAAAAGTACTAGGAGATTACAGGATAACTACAAAACACTGCTATAAAGGAATACAGAAGAATATTTTAGAATTATCCTAGAACGCTGAGTGTGATCAAAGTAAAGGGTAAGCTCCCATGTAACGGGCCAAGTAACAACTGCAACTTAACAGCCGTATGATACTTATATATAACTCAGATTTCCATAAATATACTTAATTTTACAACCATGATTCTTGTAACATCATCTTAAAAATTCCCGCCATTAAAGATTTATTAAATCAGACATTGATTTGTTTAGCAGTCTAATATAATCAGGCAGGAGGAATCTAGAGAACTGTTTTCTACATCATAATGAAGGGTTGGTACTTGGTTCATTAGCCACAAGGAATGGAGTCCATGATCCACACCGATGTTTAGTGGTTTCCTAGTTTACGTCTAAGAAGGATACCACCGTTCCTGTGACAGCAAACTAAATACACACAAAGAATGAAATTTTTGCTTCAACTGGGCTCTTTTTCTACAATATTAAATACACGAGAAGATAGAATAAAGTTCGATATGCAACATGAATCTATGAGAAACCACAGAATGACACCATGCCCACCATAAGAACGCTGAACACAAGCATATAAATCTATGAGATCATGTGAACGATAATTTAAATACATCCCAAGTCCTGTGAAATAAAAGATCTCTAAGTAAAGGGAAGTAGGGGACACATAAAGATAAACTTAACAATAAAATCTACTTAGTGGTAAATATATAGTCCAACACATACAATCGACAACTTATACTAGGGTTTGTTGATGGCAATGACAAGAAACTGAAATATGCCCAAATATTTGCTATTAAAAAATCTTTCGATCGAACATAATCGGTTTAAGTCAAACTGGATCGGCTGAAAACCTTCTTATGCTAAACTAACAGTTTTCAAACGAAGGTTTGGATAAATTCTTAGAGATATTATGTTATTTTTTTCCTTCATCAAGGGCATTCTAATCTCTTCCTTGGGATGCAGTCAAGGGTTTACACTTTATTAATAATCTCTTTATGCTCCTCCTTGTATATTGAATAATACGACGTCATTTTTTTTAGTTAATGGGCATTCAACCAAGACTTGCATCTCCCAAACATTACCTTAAAAAGTCAAAGCTAAATAATTAGCTCCTTACTCTCTTGAATAAGCATCTAACCCATTTATAAGGACTATGGACACTACATATCTCCACATTAATATGATATTGTCCACTTTGAGCCTAAACCCTTATGGATTTGTTTTTTGGAATTTACTCCAAAAGATCTCATACCAATGAAGATATTGTCCATTCTTATAAACACATGATCCTCACCACTTCTAGCTAATGTCGGACATTGATCACACACCCAACAATCCTCCCCTCAAACAATGAACCACCAAGCCTCCCCTCAAACGATCATCCATCCGTCCACTCTCTACCAACCAGGATTCTCCAATCTCCTCTTCACCGTGTTGGAGTTATAACACGTCCATGAAGCATTCAAAGAGCACTACCTGGTTCAAGAGTTTGCTCTATCCAGGTCAACTCCTCTTCACCGTGTTGGGATCAGGGCACGTCCATGAAGCATCCGAAGCACACCGCCTGTCCAATAGAGCTCATCCACAGATCCCATCGCGAGCAAACCGAAGCTCACCACCTTCGTTCAACATTCCGCAGAATTCATCCACATGGCTAAGTCTGGGGTTTGGCTCTAATACCATTTGTAAGGACTATAGACACTACATATCTCCACATTGGTATAACATTGTTTACTTCGGGCCTTATCCCTCATGGGTTTGTTTTTTAAGCTTTACCCCAAAATGTTTCATACAAATGAAAATATTGTCCATACTTATAAACCCATGATCCTCCCCACTTCTAGCCAATGTGGGACTTTGATCGCACACCCAACACCATTGTTACCAAACAAGCTAATTGAAACTCTAAATGTGAGCATACAGATGGGGTCTACAAAGACAATAACGAAATGGCTGCTAAAGTCACGGAACCTTCTGGGTATGCTAGGAGCTTGATGTGACGATTACATTACCTATTTAAGGCATCCGTTGCCCTCTACCACAAGCTTCATATACAAAGTCCATTAATACCAATTATGAGTAAGAATACATAAAAAATTCTCCAATCCAGTCTTGTCATGCCTCTTGCTCCAAATAATTCTCCTTCTCACTGCATCTCTGCACAACTACCTCACCATCTAAAAAATGTAGCACTCTGCCCCTTTAAGTGTTCAAAATAATAATCACAGCAACACATCCCCAGAAAGACAGTTGCATGCTTTCCTCTCCTTTTTTAAGGTTAAAAAAAAAAAAAAAACAAAGTAATCATACCAGATGCATCTTAGTGCTTGTGTGAAAGTGATTTTTTGAAAAGTATTTTTTTTTTTTGGGAGAATGTGCGGTTAAAAGGTAAAAAAAAGTTATGGAGAAACGTGAATGGGGTTGAAAATGGGTGTGGTAAGTGATTTTAAAATTATCACTTCCAAACAAGGGCTTACTGAAATTAGGAGGAGATACCCATTGAGAAGATCAACGGGCATAACTCAAAAAAGCCTTGCCACATATTTATGTGGGACCATTGGGTCGATTACATGGATTCTTTTCTTCCATTTGCTATATCAAGAGTCATCTCCAAATTTAAACCACCGGCTCATCCTATCTAATTACAATATTCCAGGACTTCTTTTAAAGAGGAAAGCATCCCAGGGAGATTAGAAAAAGAAACTGAGAAAGTGAGAGTATTTCAATCCGTTGTCATTGCATCATCAATGTGGTTATTTGCCAAGATCCAATTAGAAAATACATAGTATTAGCTAAAAATTATTGTTTTACCGTGTCATTTTAATTTAGAAGTGTTCAATTTAATTTTTTGTCTTTAGGAATGGCCTTAACCATAATAAAATAATCTTGTGACAAACCATAATAAATTCAATAGCTTCACAGTTTGAATATATGTTGTTTTCTAGGTAATAAACTAGGTATACTGAATTTCTAGCTATATCAACAACTTGTCATGAACAGTTTTAAGTCAATATCATTTCATGAGGAGGTGGGAAGCTTCTTGTTATTTTCTTTTTCTTCTTCTTTTTCCCCCGGAAGTCGGAGAAACCAAAACAACAATGGGTTATGTGTCAATGACATATGTTAGACTAAATGAAACTGAATAGAACCATATGCAGTAACTGACCTTGCATATTGGTCGATGTGGATCACGTAGATTAACCAATAAATTATCACTTTTCAAGTCAAAATGCACTATATTTTTTCCATGCAAGTACTCCATTCCAAAAGCAATGTCCATGGTGATCATAAGCCTCCTTCGCTTATCAAGATTCCTGATAATATTAGTCAAGAGTTGAAAGAATGAATAAGTATAAATATCAGGTTAGACATGGATGGAAGACTTCTGACATGCTGGAGGATGCCAAATAAACAAAGCTAATCCGCAGATATAACAACAAAAATCATTCAAGCCAACCCCATAAAGGGCATTACCTCTCGCTCTTCTGCAAAGCATTTCTCAAAGAGCCGTTAACCATGTATTCAGTAACAGTTGCGATTGAACCACTGGGGCCATCAAGCACAACACCATAAAAAGCAACCACATTGGGATGATGCATGTCAGCAAGCTTGATTGCCTCATTCCAGAAATCATCTCTCTGGTTGTTCATATGAATGATAGAATAATTATTAAAACATACAATTAAAACTTAAAAGCATAATACATTTGAGATTAAGAATATTAGTTGTCCAATGAGTAGGGACACTGACCATGCGGTCTTGTTCCGATGGTTTCCCTGCAAAACATCTATCATTTATCCGTTTGATTGCAACATCGGTGCCTCTCCACTTACCGTGATAAACAGTGCCAAAAGTACCAGAACCAAGTTCACCTAGCTCTTCCAAGTCACAATTTTTAATTATCTACCCACCAAGAATAAAAGAGAAAGGAAAATTAAAAGGTAAGGGAAGATATAGGACAAACTTAGATCGCAAGTCTATTTGGTCACGGGAAGATCAAAGATGCACATCTCAAACCTGTAATCGGCCAATGCTATCTACAGGAAATCCAAAATTTATCTTCTCTGGGAATTCTGTCTTGATATCCTATATCAGATAATTGAGAACGTGTATCGAACAAATATAATGAAAAATTGAAAAAATGTAATAGATACTTGCACATAAAAGACAAACTTATGTCCGTGAGAGAACAATGAATTACAAACCTCATATTTCTCTCCACGCTCCATTTCTGTATTAGTAGTTTGATCTTCACCACTTTGTAGAGTTGTAGATAGAAACTCGCTCCTGGCATCTGATAGGTCAGAATTAGAAGGCACAGAGAAATGATGAAGAACAGAAGCAGCAACTCCCTCGGCAACAGCTTGAAGTTCTTGCTTAATGAAGTCCTCTGCTGACCCTTTATAAGTAAGAGCAAAATCAATGAATAACCACGCAAATAAGAAGGGTGTAATTTTTGTGCATCAAAATGAAAAATCTAACAGTTCTTACCTTTATCAGACATAACGTGCTCGGATCTTAAACCTCCATTCAAATTTCCAGATGACAGGTATGCTCCATCCTCCAATGGTACCTTTATGTTCAACTCCTTGCAATTGCCTGTTTGCAACTCACCATTAACAGGATGACTGTCACCAGGAGCATCCCTAGTCCCTCTAGCTTCTCTTCTTATTTGAATTTTGCGAGGTCTAGGAGGAAAATGAGTATCATGACGTAAAATCCAAGGATCCTGGTTGCTAAATAGTGAGTTATCTGGCATATCTGCAACCCCAAAGGATGGATCTACGGATGATTGTCTCTTTCCCTCCAGCTCCAGGTCAACAGATTCTAAGTCAGCAGGAATCCTTAGTTGAGACCATAGAGTCTCACCTTTCCATTTATTAGTAGGTGGAATTATTTCAGCTGGATGAGCAGATTCCACACCAGGGTTGCCAGCAGAAATTTCATCGGAAGCCAAATTATTAACCCCAAGCTTTGAGTGAAGGTAAAAATTGGGACTACCTAAAAGAGGAGGTTCGGTCAATTCATAAGATTCTGCTGGAAGAAAATTATGCATTTTGGGACCCTCCCTCCCAGTAACCTGTTGTAATCTGTTCTCCAATATGTCTTCCTTTTTGGGATCAGCAACTGGCTTGACCGGCTCATTATTAGCTAGAACTTCAGAAGGGCACATCTGAAGATTTTCCAACCTCTTATCTATTTGTCTCAGCTGGTCAAAGGCCATGGAAGTTGAATCTTCTTTAGGAATGGTGCCAGCAACTTTACCAGAGTAGATTTTCGAGGGTTCACGAGAAACGTAATCAGAAGTCTGTAAAAGCATGCCTCCAACAGAAGCTATATCATTATTAACTGGTCTGTTCATTGTGGAACCCTCTACAACCTGGTATTGAGGTGAAACAAGCTGCTGGACAGAATCTTGATACGTCTGAGGGATATTGGCCACAAATACACCATGGGAAGATTGTGCACTGCTTGTCATCATTAAACCCTGGGGAGTAGTCACCTTGAAATGTTCAGGATTCTGTGCCTTCTGAAGAATAGTTTCATCATTTGCATAAGGTTCCTCAGGATTCTGGGAGACCCCAATTCTATCTGCTTGGACTTTTCCAGCTTCATGGTCCACATAACCCATAATTCTTGGTAGAGCTCCAGCTCTTAGTTGTTCAGAAACACTTTCTGTTTGAGTACCAGATAATACAGGCCGGATCATCAGCTGCCCTTTATCATCCAACCGGAGACTATGATAATTTGTTCTCGAGTCAGACAAGGTGCTTGCAGGACTTCCCTTTGGGTCCTGAGCTATTGAATCTGAATGAGCATGTGGTAATGCTTTCTGACACATGTAACAGTCATCAAGTTTAGGAATTTTCTCAGAAACCGCAACTGGTTGAGAGGTTAACCCTCCTTCTGAAAAGACGGGCTCAAGATGTGGGACTTGATGCCAACCATACACTCCTCCTGGCACTGTTGTAGGGACCTGAGCATACTGCACACCATATCCTTGGTCTGCAGGAACCTGGACAACCCTCTGTGGCAGTGTGCTTTCTGCAGGATAATGCCCCAAACGAACTTGCTGAAGCTGAATAATAGATGGAACTGCATTAGGTTTGATAAATGAAGGATTCATTGTCATATTTACTGCAGGAATAAACTGCTGAGGAGAAGCTCCAGCTGGCAACTGCTGTTGGGTGAACACAGGCCCAACAGCACCATAAATGTTTGCAGGGAATCCCATCTGAGAAGGGGGTTGCACATAATCAGCATGATTTAAGGTTTCATGGTGAGGATCCACATAAGCCTGAACATGAGATGAAGATGCTGGGAAAGTCACTCCAGGTTGCTGGAAATCATATCTCATCTGTGGCTGTGGGACATTAAGAGGCACACATCTCTGTAACTCTTGTTCAGAGACAGCAGCCACAGTTGTAGCTGGACCAGATTTAGCCACGGGAATACCCAGTCGAGTAGAAGAAGGATCCGCATATACTGCAACAATAGGATCAGCACACACAGTTCTTGGAGCTGTTTCAAGAGAAACAACGGGATTTCCCCTCGGTGATAATCTACCAGTAGGAGAACCAGTAACCTCACCATGACCATGGCCAGAGTTATCAGCGCCCTCAGAACCACTCATTTCAGAATTCTGAGCGGAAACAGCACTCTCAAAGCTCTCCTTCCTAGCAATACGTCGACTACCACCACCACTACCAAATCCATCCAAAATTCCATTCACTGTTTCAACATACCTCTGCCCACCATCCTGGAAATCTTCAAAATGAAACAAATTGGCAGACTCAACCTCTGAAGGTGAAAACAAAAATACCCTCAACTTAGCCGACCCATCTGAAGACCTCTCAACCAACATCTCATACTCATCCATCATATTCTCAAGATCTTCAGGGCATGAAACCGTCACAAGTGCATCAAGATCCTCATCGGGCAATTGGTACTTCATCACCACATTCTGCCCATATGTATCTGCCATCTTTTGAACCAATTCACCAAAACTCACATCCCTCCTAACGCTAATTATCCTAGTCTGCCCACCGACGTATCTAAATGCCCCATCACTTGGCCTAGGCAGTATTTTGCCACCAAAGCTACACAAAAACTTAACCTTCCGCCCAAACGCAAAGCCATCACCACCCGCGTCACTAGTATGATCAGAAGCACTGCCTGCTACCTGCGCTCCAAGTTTTGGACTGTTACTAGACCCGCACACTGAATGAAGCACAGAAGCACCAAGCACGCCCGACTGGCATTGGGGCGGCACTCCACGCACGACCCACCCGGCAGCCCCAGGGACCGCATTGCTATATCCCAGTGGTATAAATCCAGCATCAGAAATCGTGGCTGGACAGTATACTGGAGGCAAAGAATCGAGTTTGCCCCCGGCATCACGAGGAGGGTTCAGGCAAAACCCTTCAATGTGCCTGACCGACGAGGTCACAGGTGCAACGCGTGGGTCCTCAGGCACTGCTCTGGGAATATTCAGAGGGCGCAAATCTTTGGATACTGAGTTCTGGTCAAATGCCATAATTTTACTGTGTGTATACGATTTTTCCTTCTAAGACAGCTCAAAATTTGGATTTTTCAAAATTCAAGAAGCAAAAGAAAGGTGAGGTCTTTGTATTCAATCTCTGGTGTCTATATATTCCACATCCAGCTAAAAGAAAAGAATATAGTATAGCTTTGAACCACTAATATACCCTAAGATTAAAAGTAAACTGATGAGCTATCAAAAAATACTGATACAGCAAAACAAAAGAAGAAGAACCAGATTTCAATTAAGACCCCCAAGAATAAGCAAAAAAGAGAGAGAAAGAGAGGTGAGAAGAAGTAGAAAGAGACAGTAATTGAGTCGGTGAACTTATCTGTTGACTCTCCTCTTTCTCTCTCTCCTTCTCCGTAAAATTTCTATCTCTGTTGTGCGCAAGAAAGATTTTATACATTTATTTCTCTGATTTTCAGCAGAAAATTTTGTGGGCCGGAAGGAAGGGAAAAGAGAGGAAAGCCGCGAGATAATGTCACTGTCGCCACTCGCGAGAATCTAAAGAGAGACGAGAATTTTTAGTTTATTTTGGTTCCATACTTCCATAGCTATATATAAAAAAGAGAAAAGAGAGGAGAAACGAGAATTTGAGTGTGTGAGGGATACAGAGGGGCACGTGGAGCGGTTCATGCAGAATTTGAGTCAAAATGGAGGGGTGGATTGATGATAGGTGTAGTTGAATCAACAAGATTTGTGTATGATAAATACTAATCATTGGTTTGTCCCCATTAATTTTAAAATATATTTTTTCCTTTTATTTTTTACAATATATTTTTCAATAAAATAATATTACATGTTAATTCAAAAAAATCTTACTTTTTAATCATATATTCTCCGTTAAAGTACTATTCTAAAATACATTTTGAAGGAAAAATGAAACTCAAACATGTTCTAGGTTATGATCATGGAACTTATTGTCCTTTTTGCAAATTTTTATTTTTGTAAAAGAGTTTTTTAAAAAAGTTACGTTAATCTTTATTTGAAAATTAATTTCTTAAAGAAATTTCTATTTTAAAAGTGTTTTTAAAGGAATCATATTAAATCAATTTCTTCTAATAACATTTCTAACTAAAATAAACACTTTCATAAAATCAGTCAAACGAGTCTAAAAATAACTTTTGAATTTCAAAAGCTCTTTTTAGTTTCTCAAAAGTCATACCAAACGAGACCTTACATCAAGATGCGAATGGCATAAGTCCTGATTTGTTTGGCTAAAAATCATATTTTTTATTAAATTTTGATATAGGTTAAAAAAAATATGTGATTAAAAAGTTAACAAAAAATTTTGATCCATAAAATATAATAATTAAAATAAATAATTCTTCACAAATTGGGGCCAAATAGGAACTAAATCTGACGAATTTGGCTTGGCTCTTCTAGGCTTTTATTAAAGAGTTAAGTCATTTGTACATCAAAAGTGTACATCACTTTTTGACAGAATCAAAGTGGCATAATTTGATTGGTGAAAAAATGGTTTATTTTTTTATATTGTCTAATAGCGAGTTGTCACACAACATAATGTAAACAGTGACGTGCATGGGTTTGCTCATTTACCAAAAAAAAAAAAAAATAGTTAGCCCACAAGTCGGCTTGTAGAAAAAAAAGTGAGCTTAGTTAGGTACGTGATTCGTCTCAAAATGAGCTCATTATTCGACCATTTGTCATCCCTACATGTATCCATAACTTTTTTCTATTTCTATCCGATATGGACTTTTGATTGGTATTTTAGTAGGTATGCCTACTATTCATTGATGCGTCAAGAAATAAGATGTATCGATGCTAGTCATAGATTCAGTTTTCATCAGTTATGTGTCACTATCTCTTGTGGAGAATCAGTTGTAAATCAAGAAATAATACGTGGATGCTATGAAATTATTAATATTTCTCTAAGAAGAGTTTGGTGATATATAATGTGGGCATTAAATTTTTTTTTTTTTTTCTCTCAATCAATTGAAAAGGTACATCTGGAATTATATTCCTTGGCTTAATTATTGAAAATAAACTTGATGAACAAGTTATCACTTGTTATTTTCTTTATTATTTCAATGTTAAAAAAAAAAAAAATCTTCACGTTCTTTCAAGTTCTATTTCATGTTACAACTTAAAAAAAAAAAAAAAAAAAGTATGGAAGCTGGAATATTACGAATAAGCATGCTTCAACCTTGATAGGATTTAGAATTTTTGCCGATTCTACTTTGATAGTCTAATCAAACTTCAATATTTCGTATTTCTAAGATTTTTATCACGAGAAGAAATTATTATTCCGCCTACAAGAATGTGCGCATTGGGATTTAATAATCCATAGACAATCAATACACTATCTTGAGTTTTTTTTTTTCTTTTTTTGTTTCGAAAAGAAAAAAAAAATGACATCTATTATTAGTAGTGCTACAATACCAAGTGAAATTAAATGATAGACTCTTCCGCGGTTTACCTTCGCCAATTACTGAGGGGTCGGTGGCTGGTGGTCTAGGAAATTAGTCTGGCTAAGATGGGATACCTGGGTACCAAAAAAAAGAAAAAAAAAAATGATAGACTCAATCAAATATGTAGGGAATATGAAATTCAATTAATTATGTCTATCATTTAATGGCACTTTGTCTGGTATTATAAAAAGGAGATGTGTGTGATTAATTGAAACTAATTGCAAGGTCGAAAAAATTAGGTAAAATAAAACTTTTCATTAATTAAAAAAAATGGTTGACTTGTATCAATTGCCGGTTAATCTTGCAGTTTACACAAATTGATAAGAGTAGAGATATTTAAGGGCATGTTTGGGTCGAATTAAAATATGATTTTAATTTAAATCAAAGTCAAACCATCAATATTAACCATATCTTCTTTCATGGGTCTCACACCCTTTCAGCTACATATTTTAAAAAACTTTTATCACAATTCATTAAAAATATAATTTTAATCTCCACCAAACACCGTCTAATTCTTAGTGAGCGTGTTTCTTGAATATGAAGTCATTTACCATAGTCCAACCTAAGAAAAGAAATCATGTGACAATTATATTTTCCACATGTCTTGNGTCTAATTCTTAGTGAGCGTGTTTCTTGAATATGAAGTCATTTACCATAGTCCAACCTAAGAAAAGAAATCATGTGACAATTATATTTTCCACATGTCTTGTTGTGTACTTTATAATAAATAAACAATAAATTGAATAAGTGATACACCCCATGTCCTAATTAATGTCAACTAGGAAAAAAACTGTCATCATATTTGAGTAAAATAAAAAATGTTTTAAAATTATGATTATTACTATTTTATGCATGTTTATATAGGGGACGGACCCACATGGGGTCATGTGAGGTCAAATGACCCCACAAATATTTTGGGTTTTTTTTTTTACAAAACTTGTGAGAGAGAGGATTTGGGAATATTATATTATTTAATCAATTAAGTGGTGTGTGTAAAAATTATATAAATTCAAATTCTGTTCAACAATTTGGTCTTATAAACTATGTCATTTGTCCTAATATTGTTTTATATTTTTACTATCATTAAATTTATGGTCGAACTTTA
>CAIGRO010179096.1:3215-13770 GCA_903798355.1 Fraxinus baroniana
AAAAAAAAAAAAAAAAAACCCCCTTGTATGGTCACAACATCCGCACATGCATACTAGTCACACACGGTTTGGTAGGTCACAAACATGATTATTTATTCCATTCCATAATTCATAAATCAAACAAAGCAAATATCATTGTTAGTGAATCACAATACGAAATACCAATATACACTGAACTTATACGGTTCAAATTGAATACAGCACAAGTCTCAAATGTATAATACACCATCAATACACGTTACCCATCACTTTTAGGATTCGAACATATGATTCAATTGAAAAACAAAACTAAAAATATCTCAAATACCTTCTTCTTCGACTTGTTTTTGACAGAGCGATTCAATTTTTGTCTTTTGAATGACGAATCATCATGAACCTCCTCCGACTTTCTTTTACCTTTTCTATCCGGTGCCTCAACTACATTCAACCCTCTATCTTCACTCCTTGAACGAGCCATTTGGGTTTGGGTTTGAGATGTATAGATTTCGAGTTTTGAGTGTAGAATATATGGCTTCCACGGAGTGAAAACAGTTACAGTTTACGGTGTGATTTTATGGTGTGACAGGAGTGGCAATTTCACTGGAGAAGGAACAGCGAGGTTGAAGATGCTCTGCGGTCATGGTATCGTGGGTCTGTGAAGAAGGAAGAAGAGACGTGTGTTAAAGTTTCGAAAAATATGAAGTTACGTAATTTTCTAACTTTATGACACTTAAATCACGGGAGAATCTGTTACAATATGTATATTATCAAAAATATCTTGTGTGTGTGTGTGTGTGTGTGTCTAATTACAAAATATCTGACTTTTGAAAAATAAAACTTAAAATTTGATTTTAGAATATAAATTTTGAAAAGAAAGGAAGTGTGTAATTTCCACTTTAAAATTTCTATTGCTTCTCTTTTGTTTTTGACCTCATTTCCACTCAATTTTCGACAAAAAGTCTCAAGGTGCTAACTTTTTAGAATGTATAAGAACAAAATATTGCAATTCATTTCTCATTAACCCCCAATATGTATAAAAAAAATCATTTATTTGTCCTTTCAATATTTTTCCTTTTTTTTTCCTTTTTATTTTGTTCTACGAACCTTGGAGTCATGATTTAAAACATCAATATTTCTTCTCTTTCTTGTTTGTTGTCTTTCACCTCCTCTCTCATTCATGGATTCTCCCTATTTCTCCAAAAAATAAATAAATAAATAAATAAAGATCGTATCGTAATAAAATAAATTTGATAATATTTTTCTCACTCTTCTATTTCATCCAAAAAAAATTTTTTATGAAACTGGTAAATTTGTAATTAAATTTTATAAAACTATAAAAAATGACTAATTCGTAATTAGATTTTTGTATATTAATTAGTCATTTACTTTTAAAAGTTTTTATACTGACGATAGAGAATTCTTTATTTTTTCATCAGAGTACTAAAAATCTGAAATACCATAAGTTTTTTTTTTTTTGTATTTTAATTATTTATTACTTAATTGAGGTGACTTAAATTTTTTTATTTTTTATAAAAATACTATTTTATGAAATGGAAATGGAGATGGTGTGAATCGAACGTCCACAACACATCCTAAATGCAAATTTCTTAACCGGTATATCTAGACCTAAGTAAATTTTATTTTAAATTGAAGCTTTCAATTCTATTAATTTAACAAGCCAAATCTATAAAAATCCACATTTTCCAAAGTCCATTACTTGAAAAGAGTCTAAAAGTCTTGACCGAACACAACTTACAAATGACACTCTTTGGTGTACTAAAATCTAGATTTTGATACAAAAGATTAATGAAATGTATAGTTTAAAAATTATGAATCATACGAAATATATGATTAAAATTAATTATTAATTTTAACTTAAAACTTTTTTCAACTTTTTAAGCCACGACTAATGTGAGCCAAATGTAAATGGGATTGTGAAAAGACAATTTCTAGAGATATTTGGCAGCGTGTACTAAGAAGGGGAACACCAAATGTTAGTCCAACTTGATGGAAATGGGAAATATACAAGGGTATCCCAATCTTCATAAAAAACAAGAACAGAAAATTCTCACACGCGAAAGCATCTAACACCAAGGAACATATAGTTTCTGAAGACATAACCATGAAACAAGAGATTGAAATCTGCAGAAGAGCATATCATCCAAAAAGGTAGCTTCACGTCCGTAGCAAAGTACACACTACAAGAAGTTGCCGCAATCTCTTTGGTAGTGCATATTTAAACTGCAACTTTTCTATTATTTCTTTTTCAGGATGTACCTTCATATCAATGAGGCATAATGTCAGTTGCTTGAATCTGAAGAGATGTACATTTGTAACGGACGATATCCTTTATAAATATCAGCCACAGAACCAGCCGTCTGTAGAAGATCATTCTTCATTTCTGAAATTTTTGATCCCATGTACTCTTTATATGTTGAAACTGAATCGATCAGACCAAAGAGTTCCTGAGCACACATTTGAACTTCCCCCTCGATTTGCATAATGGTTTCCTGCAACTTTGCCTTGGATGTCTTCACCAGACGATATCAAATAGCACGCATAGCATAAAAAAGAGGTCACTTGACGAAGATTTAAAAGCATAAAAAGGAAATCCTGTACTTATTTATGGATAAGTTCCTCTACAAAGTACTAATAAACACAGTATAAAGTGACTGATTTAGTGGTTGATGTGCGAGCATGAACAAATGGGAATGGGCCTACCTTCAAAAATTCTGATGCTTCCTTTTCAACATCATCCATGTTGCCAGCCTCTGTTTCAACTTCCTCCACCATTCTTCTAGCTTCTGCTGCACATCTAGAAGTGTATTCCTGTATCTCCTTCCTTGTAAAGTTAACCTGAGCTCCAACCTACAAATTTTTAGATATCAGTTGCTCCCAAAGATCTTTTTATAGAATTCTCCTGTGAGGCAACAATAGTACAGTCTCCAGACAATGAAATGAACCAAGTTTAAAACTCCACGTCCAAGCTCAAAGCCTGGTGTTCATTCCTTTTTGGCATAAAAGAAGGCCAAAGCCTAGTCATTTACTGTAGTAGAACTGAACAAATAACTCCAAAAGTTGGAAGCCATTGAATCTGCACACCTGAAGGATGGAGAACCTTGAAGTTCTTTTCTTAGTCCTTTTCTTACACAAATTCTATTTTCAAATGTTGCACACACGGACATAAATTTAATGTAACTCCCTAAGAAAATAATAACAATAGCAAAGCTTCACGTGTAAGCTTTAGGGTTGCTGAGTCACAGGAAAAGAAGAGCAAAAACATCCTCAAAGTTCCAATATACTAATATATATATATATACCCTTCTCCGTTTAACTCAGCCAGTGTCAAAACAAACATAATCCGCTGGTAACAATGTCATATGGCATTCTTTGCATACATGACCACCAACAATACTGAAAGCAACATTTAATCAGATCAGAGGAGATAGTGCAACTTTTAGGCCATTATGAACATAGAGTTGAAAACCAAACCATACCGGCCTGTTCATCTGGAAAACCAGCCCTTAGGCTAATCCCCGGTGGTCTTCAAGGACCGGTGTACAGTCAAACCAGTGAAAAACCGCAAACAACAGTTCCCCAACGACAAATTCCACTTTCTCCTCTTCATCAACATCCTCCAATGCCGGCATGTCATCATATTCTCCTTCACTCTCACTCACCACTTCTGCGTTATCCCGTAAAATCATTGCTCTTTTGTTAGGACACTAAGAAGCAGTGTGCCCCGTTCCCAAACACCGGAAACATTTTATGTCCATGCTCCTTGGTTGCTGTGAATCCATCTTGGGTACAATTTTGCTAGCACTTTCTTTTTTTCCCCTCTGCATTTCATTCCCTCCTTTAGCTACTGCTTCATTCACCTCATTACCTTCCCAACTCGACTCCCAATTTGGGTTAGAAGACCGGCTGCCTCGCAGTCCCCTTCCTCTTCAACTGCCTTTCCACCTTCATGGCTACATACAACATATCTTCCAACTCCACATAATGTTGTAACTCCACTGCATTAGCAATCTCCTTATTCAATCCAATCAAGAACCTAGCCATAGTAGCTTCTCGATCTTCCTCAGCATTTGCCCCAATCATCAAAATCTCCATCTCCTTATGATAGTCTTCATTGATTAAAAGTAGAGTTCCCTGTAGTAATGACGAGGTACAAACTGTTTTCTCATCACCGCCTTCAATTCATCTCAAGTATTGATAGGCCTCTCCCGATTCTGACGACGTGAAGTAACCACTTGATCCCATCAAACGTGGAGTAACCACTTGATCCCATCAAGTGATGTCGTAATCGGTGAATTCCCACACCGTAATTTTCACCTTCCGATCCTCCGAATAGTTATCAAAAATCAGCTCTACCTTTTTCTCCCACTCTAAATATGCATCGGGATCACTCCTACCCTTAAATTGTGGAATCGTCATCTTTACATTACCCAAATTACTATCAACTTCACCTTCATTGTTATTTCTACCCCGTCGTTCAAACTCTTATCCTCTATGCCTCATCCGTCCCATCTCATTCCCTTCATACTCATCTTCACCACATTCACTACCGGTCTTATTCTCATCCATCCTAGGAACTCGCCTACCCGTCCTCCTATCGTGAGGTACATCCTCCGACTATCCCCTACCAAATTTTATCATCGAATTATTCAATTTCTCCATCCTTTCTCCCATATCAATCAATAACCGCTCAAACCGATCCATCTTATCACGCTGCACATTGGTCTGATTACCATTTCGGCTGGAATTTGAGCCTTCCATATCGGACATTCTCTCAATTTCTGCCTCACCAAGTTTTTGGTAGAGTTCCTTGTAGTAATGACGAGGTACAAACTGTTTTCTCATCACCGCCTTCAATTCATCTCAAGTATTGATAGGCCTCTCCCGATTCCGACGCCGTGAAGTAACCACTTGATCCCATCAAGTGATGACGTAATCGGTGAATTCCAACACCGTAATTTTCACCTTCTTATCCTCCGAATAGTTATCAAAATTCAGCTATACCTTTTTCTCCCGCTCTAAATATGCATCGGGATCACTCCTGCCTTTAAATTGTGGCATCGTCATCTTTACATTACCCAAATTACCATCAACTTCACCTTCATTGTTATTTCTACCCCGTCGTTCAAACTCTTATCCTCTATGCCTCATCCGTCCCATCTCATTCCCTTCATACTCATCTTCACCCCATTCACTACCAGTCTCATTCTCATCCATCCTAGGCACTCGCCTACCCGTCCTCCTATCGTGAGGTACATCCTCCGACTATCCCCTACCAAGATTTATCATCGAATTATTCAATTTCTCCATCCTTTCTCCCATATCAATCAATAAGCGCTCAAACCGATCCATCTTATCACGCTGCACATTGGTCTGATTACCATTTCGGCTGGAATTTGAGCCTTCCATATCGGACATTCTCTCAATTTCTGTCTCGCCAAGTTTTTGGTAGAGTTCCTTGTAGTAATGACGAGGTACAAACTGTTTTCTCATCACCACCTTCAATTCATCTCAAGTATTGATAGGCCTCTCCCGATTCCGACGCCGTGAAGTAACCACTTGATCCCATCAAGTGATGACGTAATCGGTGAATTCCAACACCGTAATTTTCACCTTCTTATCCTCCGAATAGTTATCAAAATTCAGCTATACCTTTTTCTCCCGCTCTAAATATGCATCGGGATCACTCCTGCCTTTAAATTGTGGCATCGTCATCTTTACATTACCCAAATTACCATCAACTTCACCTTCATTGTTATTTCTACCCCGTCGTTCAAACTCTTATCCTCTATGCCTCATCCGTACCATCTCATTCCCTTCATACTCATCTTCACCCCATTCACTACCAGTCTCATTCTCATCCATCCTAGGCACTCGCCTACCCATCCTCCTATCGTAAGGTACATCCTCCGACTATCCCCTACCAAGATTTATCATCGAATTATTCAATTTCTCCATCCTTTCTCCCATATCAATCAATAATCGCTCAAACCGATCCATCTTATCACGCTGCACATTGGTCTGATTACCATTTCGGCTGGAATTTGAGCCTTCCATATCGGACATTCTCTCAATTTCTGTCTCGCCAAGTTTTTGGTAGAGTTCCTTGTAGTAATGACGAGGTACAAACTGTTTTCTCATCACCACCTTCAATTCATCTCAAGTATTGATAGGCCTCTCCCGATTCCGACGCCGTGGAGTAACCACTTGATCCCATCAAGTGATGTCGTAATCGGTGAATTCCAACACCGTAATTTTCACCTTCCTATCCTCCGAATAGTTATCAAAAATCAGCTATACCTTTTTCTCCCGCTCTAAATATGCATCGGGATCACTCCTGCCCTTAAATTGTGGCATCGTCATCTTTACATTACCCAAATTACCATCAACTTCACCTTCATTGTTATTTCTACCCCATCGTTCAAACTTATCCTCTATGCCTCATCCGTACCATCTCATTCCCTTCATACTCATCTTCACCCCATTCACTACCAGTCTCATTCTCATCCATCCTAGGCACTCGCCTACCCATCCTCCTATCGTAAGGTACATCCTCCGACTATCCCCTACCAAGATTTATCATCGAATTATTCAATTTCTCCATCCTTTCTCCCATATCAATCAATAATCGCTCAAACCGATCCATCTTATCACGCTGCACATTGGTCTGATTACCATTTCGGCTGAATTTGAGCCTTCCATATCAGATATTCTCTCAATTTCTGCCTCACCAAGCTCACTGGGAATCACTCAATTGGCTTTTACTCTCTAATAATCTCACCATCTACCTTTTACCACTCAATGCTTTCAACAAGTGCTTCCAAAGACAGCAATGAACTTACCGGATCAAACTTGTGACTTCAAAACCAAATGTGATGAGGAATGTGAAATTTCAACTATTGAGTTTTGATACAACTTGGATGACAAGATCTAAATGGTGACCCAAAGTTTGTAGGAATGTTGGTAGTAAATCAAACAAAATTTAAATTTTTTTTCTCTGTACGAATGAACAGTACCGTATGTGAACGATGGATTTTTTTTAACGATTGAACAGTAATCGCGATGAGCAATAACTTTTTTTTTAACACAAGATTATACTACCAATAAGGAAATTAAGGATCTAGGAAAAAAAATGAAGAACGACTTAAGAACATGAAGAAACTAAAGAAAACGGAATTGGATGACTCAACAAGGAAAATAAAGGATATAATTTGCTTAAATTGGAGTCATAGCTCTGATACCAACTGATGCGAATCCCGTAGTAACGGTGACTACGAAACTCATAACGAGATTGATACTGAACCCAAGAACACCAATTAATAACCCGGTTTTGGACTTGAACCCAACAAGTGAACAAAAAAAACCCAACGATAACGTAGATGCGTTTAACCCCTTGATTAGACAATGAAGAACCAACAATCCAATGTTTTGAACGCCACAAGAATTAGATCTTGATAAGTTCGTTTTGTCGTTTAATTGAAGAACAAGGGATAAGCAATAGCCTCTCAGTAATTTAATTGTCAAAAGTCCCTACAATGTTTTATGACTAAGTATTTATAGTAAAACCCTAAAATAACCTATAAGGCACGAAATATAATCCCAAATATACTAAAAGATATCAAAATTACGGAATCCTAAACAAACTAGGAAAATTCGGAAAATTCACGGAAAAACAAATTTTCGAATCCGGACGTCCGGTAGCCTGAACTATGCGACCACATAGGCTTCTGGCTTGCGGTCGCGTAGAAGCTCCACTTTAGCTTCTGCTGGTTTCGGTAAGTGCCTATGCGACCGCATAGGTGGGACAACTATCCGGTTGCATGTTTGTCCGTGTAGGACTCTCTTTCCGTTGCCTTCAACACGTTGATCAATCCCGATTCCAGCCTCGACCCCAACATAGAACTTGCTCCATTCTTCGTTTTGAACGTCATATCTTCAACCGTAGCTTGAACAAGCAATGTCATCACCTCTTTCACTCGCTTTGCCCTCGATCGAGTCATCGATCCTTCGTCAACCTATGATGCACCGACACGGACAAGTGTGTCCGACACAATACGTGTCGATACGCCGACACGCTATTTTTAAAAAAGTACTGACACGACACATCATCGACACGTTGATTAAATTTTTAAAATTTATNGAACAAGCAATGTCATCACCTCTTTCACTCGCTTTGCCCTCGATCGAGTCATCGATCCTTCGTCAACCTATGATGCACCGACACGGACAAGTGTGTCCGACACAATACGTGTCGATACGCCGACACGCTATTTTTAAAAAAGTACTGACACGACACATCATCGACACGTTGATTAAATTTTTAAAATTTATTCATTTATATAATATAAATTTAATTTTATACTTTTTATTAATAATTCTTAATAAAATCTTTTAAATATGAGTACCTATTTGTTGCTAGCTAATATTTTTGAATTAAGAACATATAATATTTCTAATATAAAAAGAAAAATGATTAAGGTAGAGTGTCCGAGAAGTGTCGGTATCGACTCGCGTCTGCCACGTGTCGGACACGGACACGCTACACTACAGAGTCGTCAACTATCAATGGATCCTTCCCCGGACTTGTCCTCGCTACAACTAGACCTTGGATCACATCAGGTGTACAGTCAAACAGGTGAAAAATCGCAAACAATAGAACCGAATAAAATCTTCCGAGCTTACTATAACACAAATTGGACCAATTTTTAGAAGAATTCTATGCCATCACCCCGAAGTCAAGGATTGAACCTGAGATCTCCACTAGAAAGATGGAGCTTTTTAGCACAAGGGTAATTTGGGCTTTAGTGTAAAACAATAACTAAACTTTTATAGAAGACATATCTACTTGGTATTTTATTTTCTTGAATAAACATTACAGTCAAGCATAAATTATTTAAAACCTGAGTTATCTGGAAAAAAAAATGAAAAATATCAAATTATATAATTTTAATAATTGTAGGTAGTGAATTTTTAGCATTTGGCATGCTTCAATTTTTGAACATAGAGTCATTTTTATGTTATATATTTTTTTTATTATAGTTTATATAATTGGAAGTTAGCAATAACCCAACGGTTTAACCCCTAGCCCAATTACCTAGAGGTATGGCCGGGTTGGGTTTGAAAACTATGATTACAAAGTTTCATGTGCACCTAAAACAACAAAATAGACAAACAAGAAATCTAAGTCATACATGTTGTCCACTTCCAGACTAGGCCAAGCCTTTCATTTATGACCATCAACGTTCCTCGCAGTACACGTTAAATTCAAGGACCCAAAAAAGAAAGATCAACAAACCAAAAGACAGTGTGGAATGAAATAAGTATGCTTCTAAACAAATTAGACAGTTTGAGTGATCTGTGATTAATTAGCAGAAACCACCATCAATTCAATTCTCTTTGTGATGTCTCCATCATCATATCTAAGGACAAATATTAAGCAATCAAGAAATGATGCTAGGTTACAATAAGTAGTAATACTTGTACTAAACTGATTTTAAAGATCTTTAGTAGTCCTTAGCCTATGTTTGGGAAATATTTAAAGTTACTTATAATTTATACGCAAACTTTAATAATAAACCTAGAGGAACGTGTTGACCTAAAATCACATATAATGATTTAACTAAAATGAATTTGGGCCTACTGTATTCTGCAAAGTGGAAAAAGAGAATTCGAGATTGAGGATTGATCAGTTAAGTATCATGGGCAGAAAGAGGAAGGCCAGGCATTTGTTTTTACATTTGAGCCAAAATACTCAATTATCTCCATGGAACTATCAGTCGACTATTTAAGATTCTACCAATACATACACAATCTCATATTGGACAACCTTTTGATTGAGGATGTAATCTGGTGAGTTTAATGCAGAATGACAGGTGGGTGATCATTTCATGACTCGTGATTTTTTATGAATTTAGGCGAGGATGCAAAAGAAGCATTTGCAAATATCTATTGGTTGTGAGCACTTACTTTGTCAATGTTGGATTGAAGGGCAGAGATATGATTTCTTTTCTCCTCAATTTTAGCAGCATTCTCTCCTGATTGTTGCCGAAGAGATATCAATTCTTCCAATTTCTCTACTGAGCTTCTTTTAATGTCCTCAGCAAATGATGCAAGTGCAGGTTTCAGTATTGATTTGTAATCTAATCCCAGTACATCACTAGGTGTGAACCCCTTAGCATTCAACTGATATTGAAATCCAATTTCAAGCTTTAACCTAGAAACAAAATATGAGTACATATTGCCATCATAGGGGAAGGGCAAATCATAAATTTTATGGTCAGTGAATTAAATACATACTGAAAATTACACAGTTATTAATGGGCAGAAAACCCAAGACATGGAAAACTATGTATTGGCAATTCACCTTCTACGAAGATACTCCCTCCGTCCCAAAAAGATAGTCCTATGGTTATTTTCACACGGATTAAGAAATGGTAGTTAGTATAGTTAGAGTATTAAATTTTACTATATTTTTCCATCTATACCCTTTATCCCTTATCTAGGTAGTTGGTGTTTATTATACCAAGATGTATTAAATAAGGGTATATGTGGAAATGAA
>CAIGRO010179113.1:0-12690 GCA_903798355.1 Fraxinus baroniana
TACCTTTTCTGTTGGATTTCTGGTGAGTATTCTCTGTACAAAAAGACTTTCCCTTGTTATATACAAGGAAATTGTACTATTTTTTATTTTTTTATGAGAAATTGTACTATTCAATTCCGCACTTTGAATAACAAACTACTCTACCTACCATACTACAAGTCAGAATCCAAAATCATTACGAGGAAATTACAAAAAATGTCCACTTTCACCTGATCATTTGTAAGATTGTCCAAAATTTGTTCAATGTCCATTTTGCAATATCTTAGACCAATATACCCTTGTTAATAATTTATAGCCCATGTTTGAAACCCGTTTTGAGATGATAGAAATTTTAGAATAGTGATTGATAATGTGTAGTGGAAAATTGATAAAAAGTTTTTGATTTGTATGTAATATTATTTTATTGAAGAATTTGTGATTAAAATAAAAAATGAAATTGAAAATGAGAATGAGAAAGAGAAATTAATGGGTGCCAAACGGGGCTATAATTCCACACTAGAGACAAAATATGTGTATACATTAAATATTTTGTTGGCCAATAAAATTTTGTCACATAACATACTCTACTTATTTCAATAGTACACATATTAAATCACAATAAATGTTATATTTCTTATTGACGCTGATATAAAATATTGAGAACTACATTTCAAATATCAAGAACTTTATGAAATGTAGATAATTTTCATTTTTGGATTGTAATCTCATTCTAGATAAATGAAGTATCAAGATGAATATGATTCAAGTATCGATAACAACTTTTAAAATATCAAGAACATCATTTTTGGGTCCGTTTGATTGCAATGTGGAAAATAGGTGGAAAGAAAATGTTTTACAAAGAAAAGATTTTCCTAGAAATTGTTTTACTGAGAATTGTAATTAATTGTGCCTGATTGGTATAATTTTTTATGAAAAATGTTGAAAGTTTGTTGTTCGTTTGACTTCATTTTTTATTAAAATTGTTCATTAAAGTGATAATAGAATTTGTTCCAATTCCCAAAAAAAAAATTGAAAAAAAATAACCATACCGAATACCATTCGTTTGACTTTGTTTTGCATGAAAATTGTCATTAAAAGTGAATCTTTTCTACCATTGTATCTAGAATTTCTTCCAATTGTCCAAAAAAAAAAAAATTGGAAAATATTTACCCACCAAAATATCAAGAATTTATTTTCCTCCAAAATGTGGAAAACTTGGAAAGTTGAAAAATATTTTTCAGAGAAAATTTTGTCTATCAAACACTACAAAATTTTTCCATGAAAAATCCACCCTCCACCCTATCAAACGGACCCTTAATATAAAATAATGTTATGTGTACATAACATTATCTATAGGAGGTGTCATAATGAACACATGGCAACCCCCTATTGGAGCCCACAGGCCGAAACCCAAAATCTCAAACATTAGGCTAGTTCGATAGGTTTTTTGAAAAGACAAAATTTATTTCTAAAATTAAAAAAATATATTTGAAAATATTTAAATTATTTTATCAGATTATAAGAACGTTTAAAGAAAGCTGATTTAAGATTAATTTCTCGTTAAACTCCCCCGTAAAAAAGAAGCACAAAACCCTACCAAACGGGGCATTACACATCTGTATTTACCTTTTTCCTCCCACCTACTTGTACCAAACTCATCCTTAAAAATTTATGAAAGTTAGAGCCAAAGGCATCGAACCAAACGTGCACTCACGTGTCTATGTTTCCCTCCACACAAACACCATCCAAATTTAGTTAGGATTAAAATGTGAATCCACTCTCGTGCACCTTTCACAATCATTAAAGATCGATTGACTACTCCCAAAATTAACTTTCCTATTTATTTATTCTTCTTCATCATAGGGACCACTCTAACTTGATTTAGCCCAAAGCACAAATTTTGGCTACGGACTAGTTCAAATGGAACAGGAAATTGCACAATTGGTCCTCAACAGTTTCTCTTACAACAAATTGGTTACTATACTCAACTTTTCATTTTAATTGCTCTACGAGCCTCTGTTTTTCGATAACCGATTTGTGTAGCTTTGCTACATGTGCAATCTTCTGTAGAGAAGAAGGACGGTGATTGCGGAACAATTAATTAAAATCTTAATATAAATATTATGAGCATGTTTGGTAACAATTAAAATTGAAAATATAGTCGTTATTGGGTCACACCCGTCTAATAAAAGTCAACAATAACGGTTAATTTTTCAATTTTAATCTGATTTTACTCTCTACCAAACAGGCCCTATAGTTCAATATGCTGTTAATTTCCATAAGCTTTAAATCTATTTTTCGATCAATTTAACAAATTTATTGTGCACAAAAAATAAAAAATTTACGCAACGCATTTATTCGAAGATTATTTATTTATTTTAATTTTTTTATTTTTATGAAAAATGTGTCATTTTTATCCAATAGAGAAAATAAGGGGAACAAAGGGGTGAGGACATTGAGATATTTACGTTTATATGTCAATTTAGACATAATTAAACTACTGACTTATGTTTAGAGAACGATCAAAATTCTTCCATATTTCTCCATACTTTTCCATTATATGCTTTTAAACCTTAAATCTTAAATGAACTGATTCTATAATCACAATGTTCTTATTCATATTCTTGTTCTTGTTCTTTATTTTATTCTCATTGTAAATTTCTTCTATAGTCCATCATGATAGGTTGATGAAAAATATAATTAACTTTATCATACGAATTTCAAATCTTATACAAAAGGAGTTACAAGATCAAATTCGAATTTATTGAGAATAATACTTAACTTTTTGGCCATTATACGTCATTCAAATTGTTCCGTCGTTTTATTTGAAGATTATATGCTAATTCAGATTTTATAACATGAAAAGACACGACATTTAAAGGTGAGAAATCGAATTATTCTCTTTATTTTCCCTAATTCGATTTTCTTTTTCATTTTTTTCCCAAGCGAATTGCAATCAATTTATTTTAAAAAAAAGAAGAAGAAGAAATTGTGGTGTATTTAAACAGTGGAATATGGCCTTCTACAAACATGAATTGTGATATTTTAATTATATTCAATTATGTAATTTTTTATTGTCAAATGTCAATTATGCTACAATTTTACATATTTAGCAAGGATGACCTGACTAAACCGGCACACGGAGTATTGGAGTACTAAACAATATTAAAAAAACAACACGGAAACGAACCTTTTGCCAAAAATAGTGAAAAATGGTTTAGGAAAAAAGGTGAAGTGATATCACCTCTTATGTAATGTGGGGTGCTTTGCTTTTTGATGGCATATGTGGGGGACTGATGCTAAGTAGTTTGTGAATCCGATGCCCCATCTGTAGCCGCTGACTCTTCTGTCATATCCAAACTAAAGGACTATTTTTTTTTTCCATTTTTTCACAATTTTTTTTTTTCAATTTCAATTTTAATTAAAATCACTTTTTTATTTTGTTTTATTAACACAATGTTGAAATTTGCACGAACGTTACATTAGCATAAAACGTCCATACATTCAATTTTTAGTGTGTAAAATGTCCCTACTTTTTAAGCTTTTTACATTTTCACCCTTATATTTATATTTCATTGTGAAAAGCATCATTTTAATTCAAATTTTCAATAAAAATATATGAAATGACAAATATGCCCTCATATTTTTTTAAAAAAAGAAAAATAATAACTAATTGCAACTATACTTCCAAACCTTTTTAAAAAGTGCAAATGAATTTCAAGTAAATTATTAAAAATTTGAAAAAAAAGAAAAAAAAATCTCTCTCCTCCTCCACCACCACTAAGATACGACTACCACTGGTACTTTCTAACCTCCTGACTACAATTCTCGCAGCTCTCCTAGATTACGTGCATCTGCACCAACTCCCAGGTGAAGTTTTCAAATCCCTCTTGGATTGTGCGCTCCTGCAGTAACTCCCGACTTTATGAATTCGTCTATCCTTGTGGATCAATGAAGAACTTCGCGTTCTTCAACAATTGGAACTCCAGTCACCTTTCCTTGATCTTCAGGATCTGACGATGTGGAGGAAGTAGCAGTTTGGTATTCGGATTACAGATTTTATGTTTTCACCGCTAAGAACAAATCACAGCATAAAGGTTGAAAGCTTATATAATGAAAAGAATATGGAGAGTATGTGTTTTTCTCAATGTTCAATCTTAGAATTTACGGTCATGGGCGTTTGCCTTGGTAATTATAGTTTAGGTTTTAGGGTTGAATGGATCGAACAAAAAGCTTTTAAAGTACGAATTAAATTTTTTTGGATAACCTTGTCGCTTGAGCGAAAGCTGGTCGATAGTCGAGCGACGAGTTGTCGCTCGAGCGAAGGCAAAGCAACAGGCGGGCGACAATGTTTTTATTTCTGCTGCTCGAGCCAAGTCATGGCGACAATCTAGCGATATTACAGTACTGTTTTTTCCTTATTTTTCATTCTCGAACTCTATACCTAATACAACTCAATTTCTACTATTTGCAACTTATTCCTTGACTTTTACAACATATTAATTTAAATCCCTTTTGTTCATAGACATGCCAACTACATAAAAAATCTAACAAGCTCCCCCCTTAGACATTCTGTGACAAAACTGCAATTTAAAGTCAAGGTAGTATTAAAAATTTATAGACTTAATGACTGACACAACCAACACTAAATGTTTTGATTGAAGTGTGCTTTTTCATTTTTCTTTGTAAATATGTTTCCTAAAACAAACGACTCAATACCAGTGTAAAAGCATGAGAAATCGTAATAAATGTAAAAACAATTCAAATAGTTATATCTCAAAACACATCATATCAATTTCATACCATAAACTAAATTAAGACGTAATATCAATGCAACTCAACATACCAAAACGAAACATTGATACTACAAAACATCAAAATTTAATTTAGAAATACTGAAATTATCATTTCTTTAAGTCAAAATATTTAGATACGTCATGTTAAGTCATCCAAAAATATCTACTCCATCATAAAAAATACTACTTCCCCTTTTTGTCAAAAAATGACAAGGGACCAAGAAATAACATACAATAACCCAAAAATGCAGTTGTTAGCATACACAAAGACATTTTTTTTTATTTTTTTTTGTTTTTTTTAAATCAAAAACTTTAATAAATCAAAAAAAAATTAAAGTAAAACAAAAATAAATAAAATGCATGCAAGACTGAATGAATTCAATGAACTACACATACATGTACCTAAGTACCTAAATAAATAGGTACATGAATGTTCTTACCTCTAAGAGCATGATCAATTTCACGACCTTTCATGTCACTCTTCGTAACCCAAACATTCTTAGTAGTAAAGGTGATTCTAGCCAACTGAGTCATCATCTCAGCCAAATGGCTAACCTGATTTGTGAGGAAGTCAACCTTGTTAGAGATATCCTGACTTTTACTTTTAGTTGTGAGTTTGCGTCATCTAGGTCTTGTGTGTCCCAGCTCAGCACAATGATGGAATGTGGAAATAAACCTAAGTTCAAACCAGCTCGAAGGTTGTTGCCGATTTATGGAACGATTGACTCTACGTTGTCTAGTAAGTCTCGATCCGAAGACATCCTTGCCCTTAGGTTCAGGATTAACCATTTTCAACGTATCCTAGACCATGCCTATTTCCTGCAGCCTTGTTCATCCGCAACATATTATCAAGTTTCTGAGTACCACTCATGAAAGAATAAAGTTGAGTATTAGATTTTTCAAGATCACTTATCAAGAATTTAACTTTGGCTTCTAAGTTCTCATTAACAAGCTTCAACTCACTCAAATTTTTAGTAGTCTTGAAGGTTACCTATGAGTCTCTCTCTCTTTCAGGTTCATTAACCTTTTTTAGTACAACTTTATTGACATTCTTAATCTTAAGACTCTCCTCAAATAACTTACGATACGACTCATGAATATCAGTCTCATCCTCATAATCTTCTTCAGATTTTTCACTCTATTCATCATTCTTCACCGTTTCACTTTCCTTATTAGATTCAATATTAGCTATAAATATAAAGGCCATAAAAATTTGTTCATCCTCACCACCAGAGGTATCACTCTGAACACTCGAATCTGATTCATCATCACTTAAGGTCACTACTAATGCATTACGCCTTTCTTTATTCAAATTCTTTTTCAAGTTAGGACATTCATTCCTATAGTGACCAAAACCCTGACTCTCATGATATCTAGCAAACTGGGTTTTCTTATTAGAAGTCCTAGAGTTATTCTTCTCACGCTTATCTTTCAAGAATTTTATAGGGACATCATTTTTTCGGTCTTGGGCTTTCTCCTATTCCTTATCACTTTTTGAAATTTTTTAACGGAATAAGCTATTTCGTTGTCCCTAAGGGTCTCAGCATCAGTTGACTCACTCTCTTCTTCTCTAATAATATTCATGGCTATGGATTAAACCTTTTTCGGTTGAGATATGATGAGTTCATAGGTTTGGAGAGATCTACGAGTTCCTCTACTTAACATCATTTAAGTCCTTACTTTCTTCAATCGCGGTGATCATAGGTCTAAACCTTTCAGGTACGGATCTAAGGACTTTTCTAACAATTTTGGACTTGAGGATCTTCTCACCTAGGTTGAAACTCCAATTTACTATATAATTAAGCTTCACATAAAATCCATCAAACGATTCATCGTTTTTCATTCTAATTTTATCAAACCTAGAGGTTAACATCTGCAGTTTAAAGTTTTTAAAACTTTATTTCCCTCGTGTGTGGTTTCTAATATATCCCAAACTTCTTTAGCAGTTTTACATATCGATATTCTGCTAGACTCTTTAGCGGACACAATCATGAACATGGTATGAAGACCCTTACTGTTCCAGTTACACTCAGCTAAGTCATCTTTAGTCCAAAGTGAAATATCAGTGGGTGTAACTACACCAGCAACATTGGTTGAAGGTGTAGTCCACCCAGTTTGAATGCTCATCCAATGCTTTAAGTAAGGCTCTCATTCGAACTTTCCAATAAATATAGTTGCTTCCGTTGAAAAACGGAGGCACAGATAATGACTGATTCATCTAGAATAATTTAAGGGTCAGGAAATGAAATCAAGCTCTGATACCAATTGAAATATGAGGTTCAACTCAAATTACACCTAGAGAGGGGTATACAGGTGATTATACAGAATTAAAACTTATAATTAATTAGTAATAAGTCACCATTAATTATCTCTAGATGGTTAATCAATCAATCCAACTATTTTAAGTTGAATTACCTCAATTATATTGTAAACAATAAATAATAAGCAGATTGATCACGGAGAAACCCTAACCGGGTAAAAACTCCGAACACTTTGGTAGAAATCCACTATAAACTAATTATGAACATACAGTCCACCGGACATGACTACCATTGGTACTTTATGATCTCATGACTCCAATTTCCACATCTCTCTTGGATTGCGTGCCTCTGTACCAACTCCTATCTGCAGTTTTCAAAGCCCTCCTAAATTATGCACTTCTGCAGCAACTCTCAACTTTATGAATTCGTCTATCTCCTATGGATCAATGAAGAACTCCACGTTCATCAACAACTGGAACTTCAGTTACCTTCCCTTGATCTTCAAAACTCTGACAGATATGTAGGAAGTAACAGTTTCGTATTTGGATTATAAATTTGATGTTTTCATCGCCAAAAACAAATCACAGCATGAAGGTTGAAAGCTTATATATTGAAGAGAATATAAAGAATATGTAGTTTTCTCAATGTTCAATCTTAGAATTTACGTTCAGAGGCGTTTGGTATTTATAGTTTAGGGTTTGGGATTAAATGAGCCGGACAAAAATCGTTAAAAACACGAATTAAAATATTCTGGATAACTCTATCACCTGAGCGAAAGCTGATCGACAGTCGAGCGACGACAAGGCAATAGGTGGACGATAATGTTTCTGTTTCTGACGCTCGAGCCGATTCATGACGACAGTCTAGCGAAATTGTGGCGCTGTTTTTCCTTCTTTTCCATTCTCGAACTTTAGACCTAATGCAACTCAATCTCTACTATTTGCAACTTACTTCTTTACTTTTACAACATATTAATTTAAGTTACTTTTATTCACAGACTTGCCAATTACATAAAAAATCTAACAAAATCGCTAACCGTTATATGTATGCTACGTAGGATAACTATGATGGTAAGTTGTTGAAAAAAACATTACTCATGTATTATACATAGAGGAAGAGAAAAAAAATACACTAACGTGTGTCTAAAAATGAAATAAGGGTCTGTTTATTGCAAATGTGAAAAATAAGTGGAAAGAAAATGAATTATAGGGAATTAAATTGCCTAGAAATTGTTTTTGTGAGAATTGTAATTAATTGTGTTTAATTGGTATAATTTTTCACCTGAAAAATGTTGAAAGTTTGGTATCCGTTTAACTTTATTTAAAAAAAATACACTAACGTGTGTCTAAAAATGAAATAAGGGTCTGTTTATTGCAAATGTGGAAAATAAGTGGAAAGAAAATGAATTATAGGGTATTGTTAACGGATCTTTAACAAAAACACTCTTAACATTAATTAACACAAATTAACCATATTAAAAAGTGGACTTTTTACAACTTTCAAACCATAGGCAAATTGAAATAAAATCATGAAAATTGTCCATTAAAATGATAATTTCTTTTACCACTGTGTCTAGAATTTATTTCAATTACAAAAAAAGAAAAAAAATTAATTTTTTTTTTAAAAAAATGACCATACTGAATACCATTCGTTTCACTTTGTTTTACATGAAATTTGTCAATAAAAGTAATAATTTTTTTACCATTGTGTCTAGAATTTTTCTCAATTGCAAATAAAAAAAAATGAAAAATGAAATCCCACTTAAAAGGTGGGAAAACAATTTCAACAATTTCATGGAAAATGTGCATGTGTGCCACGAAGAAAAAAAAATTCATGAAAAATTTGTACTATTAAACAAGCCAAAAGCTAGAAAATGAAAAAAATTCCTACTTCCATGAAAAATGAGGGATATCAAAGAGGCCTAAAATTCTTCGTGTAATCTTTTTTCTTATACACAGAGTTGCGAAGGCCTGAAGGATAAGAATAATTTCATTTGTATTATCTAATTCAACAGTGAAAGTAACTACCAAACTGCGTTATTTTTTGAGAACGTTTCAATAATGGCAACTTTTGGACAATATTTTATTATCTGAAAATCAAACCCTTTTCTCAAAGAAGAAAGAAAGAAAAACCTGATGGTTTCAATCCCCTTGTCTCTCTCACCCCAACCCGTGAGTCACCACACCAGCACCGACTGTGTTATGAGGAAAACCAAGAATTCCATTTGATTTTTGGCAAATACAAAACCCAAGAATAGCATAGATCTAGTTGCTTCAAGTACACGATTTGGTTTCCAACTGCTTAAGAAACAAGCAGTTTCTTCTTGATAAAGACCTGAGAATTTTCTGGGGATAAGGTGAAGGAATGTATGGTGATTCCCATGCATTATCTTCTGATTCGAGGCCTATAATTCCATCCAATTTGAGGCCTAATGAACAGCAGCAGCAGCAGCAGTCTTTATTCATGGATTCTGAAACAAACACAAATTATAGCCATCAAAACAATTCTGGGTTAGCCAGGTTTAGGTCAGCTCCTAGTTCCTTGTTTGCTAATTTTAATAATGGAGTTGAAACTCGAGGATTGACTACAATATTTGATTGTGGTGGTGAAAAGTCTGCCGTTAGTGAATTTGCGCAGTTGCCGCCGCAGTATCCACGGCAAAGTGGTGTCCATGTGGATGGCTGCGGGTATAAAGTTGCGGGTTTAAGGAGAATGGATCATCAGGGACAAGGAAAAATGGGTTCCAGTCTTATGAGACAAAACAGTTCCCCTGCTGGACTCTTCTCTCACCACACTGCACAAAACGGTACACCTTTTAGTGAAGATTTATCTACAAAAGAAGTTAGCATAGTTTCGATTGTTTCCATCTTTATCAATTAGAAGAAATTAAAATTTTGTCTACAGTCTGTATGATCTAATATTGTATATCAAAGATGCACTTATAAGGTTAAATATAGAACTCCAATTAAGTTATTTATGTTTGTATCCAAAGGAAAATAAAATGGGAAACAGAGGAGAGAAGTTTTCACTTTGGTTCATTCGAGGGGAAAGGGTTAAAAAAAATTCACATTCCTCACTTATTTACCTTATTTTACATTTTTTTAGCAAGAAATTATGATAAATTTGGAATTGGTGAAGTAGTATCAGCAATTTGCAGGCTATGCCATGGCAAGAGGTATTGGAAGTTACAGAGCTGGTGCTAATGTTGATCTAAGTCCATCTTCAAGCACATTCAAGAATCATATGAGCTTCTCCTCCTTAGGAATGTTGTCTCGAATCACAGAAGTCGAGAACGAAAGTGGTGGAGCAAGTGGCCTTGATGATACAAAGGTCGGAAATAGCAACTGCGTCAATTTATCTTATAGTACTGGATTCCCGTTTGGTTCTTGGAACGATTCTGCAAATTTTGTAGAAAACTTCAATGGAATTAAAAGGGAGTTTGATAATGATGGGAAGGCTTTTGTGAATAATGAGGTATCATTTTGGGATTATCAGTTATTTGCATCCTAAGTTTGATTTTTTAGATTTGATGAATCTGTATTGCTTGTATGTAAACAGAATGGGGAGTTCGGAAATAGGCCACATATTCTGTCGCACCATATAAGTTTACCAAAGACTTCGGCTGAAATGGCTGCTGTGGAGAAATTTCTGCAGCTGCAAGACACTGTTCCCTGTAAAATCCGTGCAAAACGAGGTTGTGCCACTCATCCACGAAGTATCGCTGAAAGGGTAAATTTCCTTTTAGTTGCTCTTAACATGGTAATATTTTTATCGGAATTGTAATGATAATATAGAAGAATGAGATGAAAAAAATGAAGATGTATCTCGGATAATCTGACAGTTTAATGCAGGTAAGAAGAACACGAATCAGTGAAAGAATGAGGAAGCTGCAGGAGCTTGTCCCGAACATGGATAAGGTAAGCATTTCTAAAATGTTGTTAGTCTTTTAACCATTTGGAATTACAGAAATTATCTATTCTTTTGGCAGCAAACGAACACAGCAGACATGTTAGATTTCGCGGTCGACTATATTAAGAACCTTCAGAAACAGTACAAGGTATTAAACCCAGCAAATATAAAGCAATTTATGGTAATTACATTCAAATTTTTAGTTCCTTCACACATTTATCTACTTTTGCAGATGCTTAGCGACAATCAAGCAAACTGCAAATGCTCCGCCTCACAGAAGCCCGTTCCAAATCAAACACGATGTTAGCTACTGTCTCGAAATAAAGGTAAAGGTGGAGAACACAAGTGCAAAATTGATTTTCTGCCCTAAAACTGGAGGATATGGAGGAGAAACTCGGAATTTTTCCGAAATTCTTTTGCTTAATGTAGAATTTAGTATAAGATATTAGTAACTGCAGGCCAATGGAGTCTTACAAATATAAAGAAAGAAGTGAAAATATATGTTAATTGTACATTTCTTCATATATGCAGTTTTTTTTCCATTTTAGGTAAAAAATAATAATAATTTGGATATGGTTTTGTTGTTGAAACATATCAAGATATGTGTATGTATGTGTGTGTGTGTGTATTCAACTTTCTGTTGATTGTTCTTTGTTTTCTATGATTGAAGTGGCCTACCAAGATGATGATGTTTGGAATACATAATCTAAAACCATTTATACCTCTCAACATCCTGGATGACCTTTGTGTCTGTTTGTCCCTAAATGAATCTTATCTACTTCCATTCTATATTTCTATTATCACATCATATATTATGTTGAAGATAGTACATTAAGCCCCCCCTCCCCCGTCTGACAATCATTATTTGAGAAAAATAGAATAGTAATTTTAGAATAATGTGCGGTTAAGAAGTATGAAAAAAATTTGAGTATAGGTGCAGAATATTTTATTGCGCGAATGTGTAATTGAAAATGAGTATATAGAAAAAAGAAATTGAAAATAATAGTTGTCAAACAGGAGTTAAGTATCAACTATCAACTAGACATGAAGATTATTTTTTCCGATTTAGTTAAGAAAAAGAAAAGATCTATTTAGATTAACCTTTCATATGATAGGGTAGAAGTGCAAGTCCCAATATTCCCATTAACATGAGTAGTGCATTCTCTCCTCATCAAATCCTGCTAGTTCTAGGTACAATTTCCACAAACATTAATCCAGTTAGGTGCATAAAGTTTGGCGTATTTTGTTGACTTCATGGGTGTATATTTTGTAATATAATATGCTGCAAAAGTAAGTAAAAGTTTTCAGTTGAACAGAATTGTACTAGTAAGACTTTCGAGTGAAAAAAGTTTTCGAGACAGAAGTGATCAATTAGTCTAACTTGTTACCTCAACCCAGCTAAGGCTAAAAAAAAATAAAAAATGGAACTTGTGAGGAATTATTCATGTTTTACGAAGTTGAGAAGCAATGAACTGGTGAGCCGTTGGCATGGGAAGAAGCTTGAAACCTACGCCAAGCTAGACAATACAAGAATCGATGTTCATTTGCTCACCTGATCCAAGACATGATAGATTCCAAAACTTAGGATATATCGAATTACGATCATGATCAAGCACAGGGGCGGAGTCAGGAAATTTTTCCAGTGCGGGCGGACCCAGAAAATTTTGCTACTTGCTACAAATTGCTAGGTTGTGAGCAAATCAAATTTCTTTCAAACCATCTGTGATAGATAAACTTCCACACTC
>CAIGRO010179124.1:0-13981 GCA_903798355.1 Fraxinus baroniana
TTTGTTAGTTATGATTTTTTTGATCTCGATGATTGAAATTTGAACTTCTTGAATGTTTGATATTAATTTTTTTTATTTAGGTAAACTTATATGATACAAATATTAAAATTTAAGAAATAAAACTAGAACCAAACCAAATCAGAACGTTTGGCTCCACATCTTTAAAAAAATCATTTGGTTCCAATATCAGAAAGACCATTGCTTCATGATTCGATTCAGTTCTCTTGCAACCAGAACCAAATAGAACCATTTTCACCCCTAATAAATATGCATAATTGAAAACAAAGACCACATGCAAATCTGAGTATCCTGCTTTCAAATAATCATTTCTTTTTCCTGCTCTTGATCAAGCATAAAATCAGCGAGTTTAATGAGAAAAATCCTGAGTGAGGAAATTATTAATCACATTTTCGAGATCAACAATGCATTCAATGCCCTCTCATCATCCATACTATGAGTTCGAACCAACGAGGCATCAAATAACACAATTTTTGTCAATTAAATTTCCATCATGGATGGCAAGTTGGTCGATGGCTTTCTTTCATGATTGGAAGCTTTTTCGACGGAAGGGTCAAAAGCAAAGCCTGATTATAGTGACAAAATGAAGGAAGAAAAATAAGATAAGGGCTTTGTTTTGGTAATTTGTAAATGTAAAAGTCAAATCAAATTTATTTGCTTTGGATAAGCAATGATCAGTAGCTCTTTCCAGAAATTTTTCACAGTAAACAGATCCACTTACATCAAGACAGACAGTCGTTTAACGTGTCTTATTTACCATCCATGTAAAAGCTTCTTTAAACACGAGATAATGTCACAGGGGTTACATTCATATCCCCAACACAAAATGATAAAACAGAATACGTAAAATTGTTACGAGGTTGAATAGTTATACTGGAAGACGACTATCAGCTTCTTTTGCCAAATCCTGTTAACAAGCACCAACATGCTTGAAAAGGCTTTGAGCAAATCATTGCCTCAAGCTTTCGACAATGTAGGAGGCATATAGATCCCTGCAATGATAAGCATGCAATTGGAAAAATGGCTATAGAAATTGCTTATAAGTCGAAACAGACTTATGATATTCGTATGAAAAGAAACAAAAAAAGCAAAATAGGCGATTTTCGGTTTAAGTAGAAGAATTTCAGATGACTCACATGGAGTACTTGATGGCATCACTTCCTGCTTCAGCAGGCAGAAAGTCATCTACTGCAACTGCCTTGTTCTCATTTTTCTTGTCTGTTCAATAGAAGTAAAGGATGTAGAACACAAATATCCAAGAGAGTGAAGTACACAAATGAATGCCACGAAGTTAAAACATGAGTATGAAAAAATGAGCGCTATTAGTATTTTGATGGATACAATCCTCGAAAAAACGGCGAATTTCAGCAAGACGGTGTGGCGGAAGTTCCTTTATGTCCGTATAATGGCGAAACTCAGGGTCATCAGCACATACGGCAATTATTTTGTCATCCTTTTCACCCTGTAGCCCAATTCACTTGAAAAATTATTTTTCAAACCAAATGAAAGCAGTTCCAAATTTACATGGAAGAACAATCTAACTACCAACTTCAACTACTACAGATTTCTAAGGTCATACACACTGCAAAAGTCAACAGTATGCTGATTAGTTCTCTATGAAGGGTATGGTTTATAACTGAAAATATCAACTCTTCCAAGTTATGTTAAAGCAAGTAACAAGTATAGTCGATCAATATTATCACTAAAATTAAAGTAGGTTGAGCTATCCAGTAGTTAAACACCAAAATGAGAGTCAATTTCTCGAACCTGTCTTTGAAAGTAGTATGACAACTCGAGCACGCTTCACTAAGAGGAATTAAGAACTCTGAATTGCATAAAGAAAGACGTTTACCTGATCTATCATGGGCATCAATCCAATTGCACGTGCACGCAAGTACGTACCAGGTAGTACAGGTTCCTGTTAAAAAATAAATCCATTTTGAGCACTTTTAATTAGTTTGTCGGAATAGAAATTACTCGTGTAACGTCTATAAGAGCACACTTAGTAAATATGAAAGAAACCTGCATCAGGACCAAAACATCTATAGGGTCGCCGTCTTCACAAATGGTGCGTGGTATGAAACCATAGTTGTGTGGATAAACAACTGATGAGTAGAGAACTCTATCAACCTAAGAAAATGTATGAAAAAAAAAAAAAAAAACCACCGATTACTTGATGAAGGTGCACAAAAAACGGACACGAGTCCCAAAAAAGGTTCTTTATGAGAAAAATATTGCAATGCAAGCTACAACGGTGAAAACTTAGATAATGATAAAGTGGTTTTAGGTACAAATACAGCAATGCCAAGAAATTCTATTTAAATGACCAAAGTGCCCAGAGACAAGGAGAAGTGCATGCATAAAGTAAAACCTGACGAAGGACATTGGATAAGTTGGAACTGTGTTCATATAAATAAGAGAATATGGAGATTTTCATCACTGATAAGATGAACACTGCACAGCAGCGGACATGAAAAACTAAGATAAAAAGGATAACAATATATACATTGACAAAAGAATAAACAATTCATTCCAAAAGAAACGTCAATTGGGATGATAATGAAGATCAGTGAAGTATGATATGAGAAAAAGATCTTCAAGTCCCGTAAGACATGCATATTGAATATAAACATAGAAGCATATCTTGAAATGTAGATGGTGAACAAAAATGGATTTAGCTCCTGTCCATTTTGCTAAAACTGAGGACCAGGTATTTGAAATACTGATATATCTTAAGGATTAAGTAATTTCATAATTCATGGCACATAGATGAAATAATTACTCACTTTGATAAGGCCACTGGTTTTGTCAAGCTCATATTTAACTTTGCTGCCTTTTCCAATTTCAATCACCTGCCATGTAACTTGGAATCAATATATGAAATAACAAATTAACTGGTTTATTTGCTTCATCACAGTAAAGTTTTGAAATGTTACAAGAAAAAATTGACCAACGCTCGGGTAACATAAATATAGCAAGATGACAGGATACAAGAGAATACATATTTTCAACAGCGAAAATATAAGTTTTTCACATAAAACTTGCTCACATGGAAGTCAATAATTATAGTAAACATAGATGGGATGGTCTGCTCAAGTCTTGCACTATATACATGACAACAAAAGAATAACATGAGNATAACATGAGGTACCTATACCACTCCGGCTCACTTATAGTAATGTGTATTTGATGAACCAAAGAGGATTTCGCTATGCGTAAAAGTTTCGAGCACGTATATAAGCAGAAGAACCACTCACACAGTTGAAAATTGCTGGAGCTCCTGGCCCTGCACAAATATCAAATCAAAGTTGATATTAAAACAGATAAAATCGTAACCATGAGGTTGAGGGAAAAACCTACAAAAGAGAAACCAGCAAACATACTGATATACCTAGAATTAATTCCACCAAGTCTAAGATCAAGGTGGTAACTAAACAAAACAAAATAGATAGTTGAAACTCATTTTATATTATATGTAAAAATATGACCAGCATTCAAGATCTAGAAACTCTACCAATTTCCAGATCATGCCATGGATGAGCAGCAACAGATCTCCGTGACATGGAAGAGAGAATTCTTTCATTGAGCACAACATGAGTGTTTCCCGAACTTCTTATACTCACTTGTCCACCATTGTCAGCCATATTATACTACCCTGCCCAAAAGAGAGAGATTAGCCAAATTTACTAAACCACTAGACCCAAGCTACGTTGAGGCCAACCCATGGCCGATGGCCCACCGTCAAATAAAAATTTATAATTTATTACAAATGGAATTTTTTTGAGAAATTGTACATGCAATGGACCAATCATCATGGTGAAAAGCCACGAATATACTATGCTTTTGGTAACAAGTTTTTAATTGACAAAAGTGTTGGACGGAAGAAATCAAGTACTAACTATTTCTCAAATTTGATTTGCGGTTCACCACTTCAAAGAGACGAACTTGTAGTATCAAAATTCTTCACAGATTTATAGTGAAGAATGATTGGATGCAAGATGGACAGTGGTTTTCTAACAAATGTTATGATACCCTACACTGTAAGAAAAACTTTTGAAGGGATTAGCATATAATCTATCATAGGTGAGTCTGTAACACAATGAGACAAATGGATAGATTGATGAAGCGCATTTAGAATGCCAATATTAACATGACCATTTTTTTCAGCATACTGTTTTTGTTTGTTGATCATCGATGTAATATGCCTATAGTCTTAAAATGTTTCATATGCCTATTCACAGTTCAAATCCGCAATTGAGAGACTTGTTCGACTTTATGGTCGAAGGGTTTTTGATGAATAGTTTCTCTTCAATTAAACTAACATTTAAGAAAAAGTGAGGAAATTACCAACAGATACTAAGATAAAGAAACTGTTACCAAAAAAATGGGTATAACACTAAGCATGAATTTAAAGTTTCTAACAAGACAGCATCAATGGATTTATGGAGTAAGTATTACATATTTAAGATCAAACTTTCCTTGAATTAGTTTTCAGCCCCTTATTCAACTGAGTAGACTAGCCACGTGGTGATAAGAAATATGGTTAGACAATCAATCATTCAATACTAATTAAAAACATTCTATTCATGGATGATCAAGACTGGTTTGGAAAACTATTCTACTTTGGCATAGCATTTTTCCTTGTGGAAAATGAGATTCAATTTATTTTATTTTTTTATTTACAAATTTCATCAATTAACCAATTTAGACATACTATCCAAAATTTACCTACAACCAACCAAATAGCCATCCAATGTTTTCGGATTAAAAAAAAAAACCACATAAAAAGGGTAAAATTACAGGAAATTACTGCATCAAAATCACAATCCATTTGCACGATTAAAAAATTAGAAAAAATTAATTCATTGGATTGCCATAATCCCTTTCATCAACAGCAAAGATCAAAACCAGAACACGCTTCACCACTAGTAAATCAAAACCATCTGGTCGATTAAAAAAATCAAAAAACAAATACCGTTCGAAAACAAAACGGGTGTCGATGAAGTTACTTTACCAAACAATCATCCTCAGTTACTAAAAGATATACAAATGCTCACTCAAGAAAACCGATAAAATAATTAAAAAAGAAAAACAAATAATACCTTGATATTGAGATCAGGTAAGTGGTACTTACAGTCAGAAAGGGAACAGAAAATTGGAAATACGAAGCTTTTCGGTTGGCCTTATGAGAGGTGATGAAAAGATTGTGTGTATGTGTTGTGCGTGTAGAAGTTCATGTAACAACTAATAAGAGGGTGGGAAATTGCACTATCGGTCACCAACCCAGCCCTGATCTATAAAATATTACTGTCTAGATTGGTCACCCATGTTTTTAATTTTATAAAATTATATTTTATTTTCGAACTTGAAAGAATGCCTAAAAATTCGAAATTAAACATGCTTTCACGAGAATTACGTGACAATTTAACTAGATTTGAATGATTTTTACAGATATGGACTCGTAATCGCAAACAATTGTATTTTTCGTTGCTATATATGTTTGTCTGAAAAATCGCTCATTAGCCTGTCAAACTAGTAAGGACATTATCGAAAACATTGAAAATTATCCATTTCAAGTCAAAAGCAATGCCCATCTTAAAAATCAAAAGAAAAAAATGTTGAACAATACAATTCCAATTGAGAACTTATTGTGAATTAAAACAAAATGTTGGACCAATAGTGTAATTTAATGTTAAACGTAATGATCAATATGCTAATGAAAAATTAAGTTAAGGACCAATAGTGTAATGTTTCGAGATATTCCTTTTTTATTCTCTAGCTTTCCATTTGAGCACACGGTTTTCGTGCAATTTGGTCTACCGTCAATTCAAGGTCAATCTGGGTCGTCGGATGTTGTATTCCTTTTAATCGACGGTTTATAGCTTTAAGCATCAGCAATTGGTCTTTTTACACAAAAGTGAATAAACTTTCTTTTTCCACATAAACTTTATTATATATTCCTCACCTTTTGAATCGATATTGAATATTTGATTTTATTTTTCTAAATAAATAATTTCCTTTTTTCTATAACAAGTAATTTTCAATAGTTTAACATTGTTGTGAGACGATATTTTTTTATACGTTGATTTTAATAATGACACAAATTTTGACATATCTTGAAATGTCAAACATAATATACACAAAGAGTACACAAGTAGTTTAATCTAATTTTTAATTATCCTATCACCAAACTTTTTGGATTATTTGACAAAGCCCATAATAAAATTCTAATATATTTTGATAAAAATTAATTAAATGTATGGTTATCTCATTAAATGTATTATTAAAATCGAAATTTGACCAATTAAAAAGATGAATTTTTTTTTTTTTTTTTACTAAGTTTTTATCAAAATATGAGAACAATAAAATAAATGAGTTAGTTGTGACATTAGATTCAATCTGGTCATTAATCTATTAATTGTAATTGTATTTTTAACGACATTTATAATTATTTATAAATTGGTCAAATTATATTTTTATTCATTCATTTCATAAGATTCATAATTTTAAACCACTTATTATTTACGCATTTCATAGAATCTAAAGCTTATAATCAAATAAAAACTTCATCAAACAAGCTCTAAACATACCTATTCACCTTTAAACCAATGAAATTGTAACGAAGTAGACTTTCGCGTTCTCCTTGAGGTGAAGGGTGTTCCGACTGCTCTGATAGACAAACGCTACCTAAAAAATGAGGTTAGGGCTTCCTCCCCCATTGTACCTCCGGCGTGAGAATCAGCAAATGGTTTAGGAAAATAGGAAAGAAGTGTAATTGATATTCAAATAGTTCGGGTTCATCGATCTATACCTTTCTCACCTTAGGTGTATTTATAGGCACCTGATCCAATGTACTATGCAGCAGTTATTGGTGCCACGTGTCCTACGTAACTCCCCCCACTTCTCCCACGTTTTGAATGGATGATCCCCACTTTTCCAACGGTTGGTTGTATCCACGATTGTCGTAAAGTGATTATCATCCGATCCATGGACATTTTTAAGGTTAAATGTGGTGTGGCCTCATAGTGGCAAACAGTCTGTAGTGGTAGACAACCCATGTGAACGTAGGCTACCCTATAGTAGTCGACAACCTCATGGTGGTAGGTGACCTGTAGTGGTAGACGGCCTATGTGAACGTAGAGGATCTTATGGTGGTAGACGGTTTAAAATGAGGTGCTCTACGTAGAGTGCCATCAAGTAGTCCTCACCTTATGGCCATCTTAGATCATTATTGATGCCATCTTATATCACTAGCCTCTTTACCTCTTGTCGATGTTTATCGATAAAGGGTAGCCTCTTCACATTAGTTAAACTTTTTTTAAAAAAAATTTGTGTGTCGACATTTGATATGAGTGGATCGAGTAGGCCAATTGATGAAAGTGATGAAACACTTTACAAGTGGCACCCCACAAGAGGGTTTTAGTTTTGAGGGGAAATTTCTCCCCCAAAAAATTCAAAATCAACTTTTATTAAAAGAGATGAGTGCCTCCCTTTACTCCCATTTTTCATTTGTCAAAATTTCATCCTCTTCATTGTCCCTCAAGGTAATTTCCTCTTCACTTGTTCCTTCATCATAGTCTTCTTTCTTTTTCCTTTTATCATGTATAAAACAATCATTTCCTTTTCATCCGGTGAAAGTGAAAACGAGGGGCTAGCAAATTGATCGACCTATCGTTGGATGGGCCAGTTGAGGCAAACCCAGAAGCATCTAGTCGATCGATTGCGAGGTTGGCCGTCTATCAACCAATCCTGTCGAAAATTCCCCTTGTGGGATTGGTCAATTCCGTTCTAAACTCGATATTCCAACACATTCAGTCGAACTTCACGCTTTTCAATCGATTTCTCCAAAAAATAAACACAGTTGGTCAGCTAAATCTTTGACTGAAAATATAGAAACTAAACGGGATCAAGCGGGTAAGTTGGTAGATCTTGAGATTCCAAAACCTATACTCTTTATAACTCCCCATCTAAGCTAGAGAAATCATTTAGCAAATATGAACGTGTTGACCATTATGTTTATAGAGCCCCTAGGCCCAAAGAGAGACTTCCCGAGTCCAACCCCTGCAAGGTTACCGTATGCAAAGACATTATGGATGGTGGTTCCCTGCAAGGTTACCTTGCAAGGTTACCGTATGCAAAGACATTATGGATGGTGGTTTCCAATTCCCCATCCATCCTTTCTTCGTTTCAATATTTAATGAGTTCAACCTCACTCCTAGCCAAATAAACCCCAACATGTAGAGGAAAGCATTATATTTCTTATACATTTGCCTCAATAACAAAATCCTATTATCGATGGACATGTTCAGGTACGTCTTCGAGATGCACAAGTTAGCTCAGTATAACGCCTTTTTTTCTTCTTCACCACTAAGGTCCCTTTGCGTTTTTCCAAGTTTAGGAATTTCAACAACGGGTGGAAATCTCGATCTTCTTTGTTCAACCTCCTGAGGATCAATTCTCTTTCAATACCAACTAGAGACATTCCATAATTCGCCTCTTCAATAGTTAAGTAAAGATCACCCCTCTTCTAAAGGCGCAAATCCAACAATTGACTAATATTCCACCCCTTGCACTCGAACTAGGGTCAGTTTTGTCAATAAGGAATATGTTGATAGCGGGGATCGATCGCCCTAATGGTAGGTCATCTTATCTTGCTTGCACTTTTATACTTGTAAATATCTTTGACTTGTTATTATTTTTTGGGCTTGATGACTCAAGTAAATGCAGACATGGACTTTGATTTAGATGAGGTCTTGAAGTCTTTACCCAAGCCAATGAGCGGTGATGGATTTATCCTTGCCGATGGTAGGTTCTAGCACATTTCGCTTTCCAGTTTTACATTTGTGCGCCCCTTTATTCATTGTTTTTTGAGCTTGATTGATTCTATCTTTTGTGTTCAGTAATGGAGTTCAATTTGGAGAAGACCATGGACTCATTGCTAGAGTGCAGACGTGAGAGCGATGATGACTTGCCTTCAACTCCATTAAAAAAAAATGACCAATGATGGAGGAGCAATGTGCTATACCATTGAAATGGTACTCAGCCTTGGGATGAGCCCGTTGGCACTATCCCACCGCTCAAAACTAGGGAGGTAGCTCAACTCAGACAGACCCGAATGCGAGGGTTCTCCTCTTCCAGACTTTAGATTTTTCCCACTCGGGACTACCAGAGACGAGGACACTTAGATTCTTATTTACTCCTGCTCGTGCCCATGTGATCGTCGAACGGAGTACTAATGACATTGAAGAGTTCTAGCGGTCTACACTCAGAGGGTAGACTTCTTATCATCCTTCTTTGTTTTTGTTTGTTTAATCCTTTGTACATTCCTAATAGTTATTTGTCCTTTTGTCTTCTTTAGATTGTGTCTCTTCAGGCTGGGCTTGTTGAGTTGAGCTGTCGTCAATCATCGAAGTTGAAAACCCTTGCAGAAGAAAAGAAGAAGGAATCTCACCACTACAAAAAGAAAGTCTCTTCTTTGAAGAAGTCTCTCAAAACTTTCGAGGCCTGAGGTCGTGAGCAAGAGACGGAGATAGATAATTTGCGCTCTATTTTGACTCGGGCTCCAGAAGAGACGGTGGAGCAATATAAGGCCTCTAAGGAGTATGCTAAGGATCTGGAGGTGCCTTTTGAGCGATACAAATCATCATCTGATTTTGCTACGATCTTGCATTCATAGGGGGGAAGCAATGTTGGCATCCATAAAATTAACCAAGTAGTGGATATCTGCTAAGCACCCTACTATCGATCCCTTGGGCTTCGATATGTTTTTGGCACAGTGCAAAGGAAAAAAAGGCGGAGCCCTCAATCCAAGACATTCGGGTGCACATCACGAGGCAGGAGCGGAGGGACTTCGCATTCGAGTTGACATAGCTTTTTGTTGTAGACCTTTTAGCACTTTCTACTTTTATTCATTTTTTGTCATTTGATTACTTAGTGGTTCCTCCTGGTCCGAAATATGGACATGAAATCTTACTTTATTTTGAATATGGACGCCTGCTTATTGAACATCGTTGTCGTTTAGCCTTTCTTTCTCTTTTTTTATATCTATCTTGTTGTATGTGTCACCTGCCAATGTGTGAAAGTTAATTTTTCCATCTTTACACGAATCCTCCTATTCGATCGTCATAGTTAGCATACACGATAGTCAGCAGTAGGTGCCTGGTTACAGGGCATAGGTTGAACGCCACACAATCGACCCACATGCGATGGCATCAAGCCCGAGTTGTAATTTTACTTTTGGTATTTCATTTGTCGATTTTGTACTCGATTTTTCTGTATCGCTTTCCTTTGTCGAACTTCAAAGCGCAAGGTCTAGCGGTTTGGGGTCTCAACTAATTTATAGCTTTGAAAGCTCCCTACCATGATCGTTGAACATGGCCATGGTTGTTACAACTTTATAGGTTTTGTTGCTTTCTGCCTAGCCCCTTGGGCTGTGTCGAATGTAGAGCATGATTTCGGACCTTAGCAAAGTTTTGGTTTTGAAGGTTCTTTTCCATACCTTGGAGTGATTTCAAGTTATCTGACCTTTTTGTTTTGTTGCTTGTCACTGTATGTCAAGCGATATTGGATTATTGAATGCGAAGTCTAGAGATTTTGAGCTTTTACCATTTTTGGTTTTAAAAAGTCACTACCTGCTCGCAGAGGCATTTTGAGTTATGCTAACTTTTTGACTTTGTTACTCACCGCTATGTTTCGAGCGATCTTCGAATAGTACAGTATAAGGTCTGGTGATTTCGAGCTTTAACAATTTTTTGGTTTCGTAAACTCACCACCATCCCTTAGAGCGATTTTGAGCTAACCAGTTTCTTGACTTTATTGCTCACCGCTGTGTTGAGCGATCTTCGAACAGTGGAGTATAGGGTTTGGTGATTTCGAGCTTTAATCATTTTCTGGTTTTGTAAACTTACCACCAATCCTTAGAGCGATTTTGAGCTAACTAATTTTTTGGCTTTGTTGCTCACCGCTATATATTAAACGATTTCGATGCATTAAAGGAAATTTGCAGCCTTCATTCCAACCAATCACAAATCGAGATCTCGTAATGAAATTTAACTTACCTGGATTTGGGGACTCAGTAGGCACACCAGGATGTCCCAGCTAGGCTAGCCCTTCCTTAACGCCCTCATCATCTGTCTCCATCTGGGCTTCTTATTAAATAATTTCAATAGAGTGCGCATGTAGCAGACATTACATTACAGAAACTAGTCGAACATCCTAACTACTATATTTACAATAAAGCATCATGTGATTTGAAATCCCTGCATGTTGGTCTACTGATAATACTTCTTGAGATGTTCTGTGTTCCATAACCTGCTTAGTGATTTTCCTTTCAAGTCCTTTGGGCTATAAGCCCCCTTTCCATACTGCAAAACACCTCGTATGGTCCTTTCCAATTTGGCCTGAGCTTTGACGGAGGGTGCCCCGCTGCTACTGCTTCCCTTAGTACTAGATCCCCCAACTGAAAAGCTCTTGGATTAAAATATCTAGCAGCCCTCTACTTGTAGTCTACCATTCTCATAGCTGCTCTATTCCTTACCCTATCAATTAGGTCGAGCTCCCCACTGGTCATCGAGACGTTGAGCTGCTTGGCTTTCATCTTGCCAGTCTCGTTTAGGACTTCTACAAGAACAACACCATCCATTCTGAATGATAACTTGAAGGGAGTTTCTCCTGTTGGTTCTCACGGGGTTATGTGATACACCTGCGTCATATAAGGTAATTGGTTTGCCCAATGTCCCTTCTCATTTTCCAGTCTCGTCTTCAAATCCCATTATATTGCTCGATTTGTTACTTCCACCTGCCCATTGGACTGAGGGCAAGCAACAATAATGAGTCTGTGATCTATGTGATAACTTGAACAAAAGGCCTTGAAGCCGTGATTGTCAAATTGCCTACCATTGTCAATGATGACTCTCGATATGCCGAATCTGCATATAATATTCTTCCAAATGAAGCACTATACTTTTGCCATCATGATAGTAGCCAAAGGCTCCACCTCGACCTACTTTGTAAAATAATCAATAGCTACCAGCAAGAATTTTTTCTTTCCTTTGGCTATAGGCAAAGGCCCCAGAATATCCATCCCTCCACTGAAAGAATGGATTTTCCCCGAAAGTGGCTAACTGTTGCTCGTCGGGAACATGAATCAAATTTTGATGATGCTAAAGTGCATCACACTTTCTTGCCAACTCCTTTGCATCATCTTTCATCGTGGGCCAGTAGTACCATATCGTAGAGCTTTGAAGGCGAGGGTAGTCGTCCCTTGATGATTGCCATAAATTCTCGCATGTATCTCGAGTAACATCTCGTGAGCTTCAGTCGAGCGTAAGCACTTCAAGTATGGTATGGTAAATCTTCATTTGTAGAGCTGTCCATCGATTATTGTGAACGAGGCTACCCAAACTTTTAGTCTTCTCGCCTCGGATACATCCTCTGGCAATCTATTATCCGTAAGGTAGTCTATTAATGGGTCCAACTAGCTTTTCCCATACTCTATGCCCGTTATTTCCAATATGTGTTGAATGCTGTACCGTCGCATGATTGTACATTTGCTATACTAGGCAGGTTCTTCAGATTTGTCAATGCCAGCTTAGACTCGCTCGTTGTCTCTGCGAGGGACCTTGGTTATTTTGAAACTCACAAATCTTCTTTGCAGGTCCCTAACCTTCATCACATAGCTTCCATCTTCCAATTCCTTGCTTCAAATTCACCTGTCACTTATCCCACGATCAACTGAAAGTCACTGTAAACTTCTACTAATGACACTCCAAGTCTGGCCATCGCTCAAGCCTATGATAATTGTCTCATATTCGGTGTCATTATTTGTTGTCGAGTACTCTAAGCGCAATGAATACTCCAACTCTTCAGACTTTGGCCCTATCATAATGATGCCTACTTATGACCCATTTCCGTGCAAGGATCCATCCACGAAGATTTTCTAAACAGCTTCCAATTACGAGGGGTAGTCAGGTGAGGTAGTAAGCTTCGCGATAAAATCTGCCAATGTTTGTACCTTGATGGCCGTTCTTAGCTTAAACTCAATGTCGAATTCACTCAACTCGATCGCCTACTTCAGCATCTTCTCCGAAGTTTCAAGTCGATGCAAAATCTGTTTGACGGGCCGATCTGTCATGACTTGTACGGTGTGAGATTGGAAGTACGGTCTCAACTTAATGAATGCCACAATCAATGAAAACACCAACTGCTCTATAAGGCTATAACATGTTTCTACACCCTTCAACCCCAGGCTAACGTAATTAACTAGCTTTTAGACCTTTGAAAGTTCCTTCACCAGCACTGCACTGACCGCATACTTTGATACTGCTAAATATAAACTCAGCACATCCCCTGCGCACAGCCTAGTTAAGATCAGTAGCTGTTGTAGTGACTGCTTCAAGGATTCAAGCGACTCCTCACACTTCTTGGTCCATTCAATGTTGGTAGTGCCCCCAATTGCCTTGAAGAAATGGTAGCACTTATCTACTGCTCGACTCATGAAACAATTCAACACTGCTACATGGCCTGTCAGCCTTTGGACGTCCTTCATACTCTCAAGTTTGCTTCGATGCATCTCTACGTTATCATAAAACCCAAGAACTTTCCACTCACTATTCCAAAAGAGCACTTCTCTAGATTGAATGTCAATCTTTTTTGTAGAGTGACGTCGAACACCTTCTATAAGTCATCCACATGGTTGTTACCCTTCATACTCTTGATGACCATGTCATCTACATATGCTTCAATTACACTCCCAACCAGTTCTCTAAAGACCTTATTCACCATGCTTTGATACGTTGCCCCGACATTCATCAAATCAAACAACATAGCCATATAACAGTATGTCGCAGCATCAATTATGAAAGATGTTTTATCCAGGTCCAACTTGTCCATGGAGATATGATGATACCCAGAAAAGGCATCCAGAAAACATAACCGTCGGTGACCTAATGTGGCATCCACCAAG
>CAIGRO010179167.1:0-27598 GCA_903798355.1 Fraxinus baroniana
AATCTCAAGTCAAATTCAACAATTAATTTTACTATACATTTCATGGGACCCACAACTTTTCAACCACATATTCCATCAATTTTTATCAAATTCTATTAAAAATCTGATTTTAATCTACAACAAACATGAGCTTAGTCTTTACAGACAAACTAAAGTGGAACTCTTCCACACGATTAAATCTAGTAGTAGTCCAATTACAACTGCTTTTTCCTTGTATTAAGGTACCATAAGACGGAGATGCACCTAAAGAAACTATCGTCCACAAGCTAAAATAGCAGTTGAACAAGTTAACCACGGGCGCTGCTGGTACATCCTCATAAACTACAAAGGAATTATTAACTTATAAGTAAATTTTTTAAGCACGGTGAAATTAGTCTACAAAAGCTCCAGTTGTAGGTAGTGATTCATCTGCTTGCTGATGTATTTAACAGTAAGTGAAATGAATGTTGGAGCAGAGAACTGGCACCCACACATTATTTTCTACAAATAATTTGCTTACTCGCTATCATAACATAGAGTACCAGTAGCAATAAATTATCCCAACTCTTTACTTAAAGTGCAGCACAAAATGAAACTTGTGACATTCTAGTAAGAATTAGCAGATGAATACACAAACCAGTTAGATAAATTTCTTTTATAATACAGAATCCATGTATGGACATCACGAAGTAATAAATGAGACGATGAAAGTAATATCTGGCATAACGAAGTACTTGTTTTCACCCAGGGTGAGCGTGAGCTGTAAATACAGAATCCATGTATGGAAATCACAAAGTAATAAATGAGACGATGAAAGTAATATCTGGCATAATGAAGTACTTGTTTTCACCTAGGGTGAGAGTGAGATGTTGACTGAACCACAATATTCAACTTGAACCCAGTTGGGGTTCGGCATGAACCCTTCCACGATTTAAATAGTACAGGAGAGAGGACTAAGACTTAACTTCGAGAATTATATATGGAGAATAGTTAGAAGACTGAGAGAATTAAAAAGTGAACACCTCCATTACATAAATATAAGCTAAAAATCATTTGCTAAACTGAATAAACAGCACCTCATATTTTAGTTCTGCACCTTTTTACTCAATCCGAAGATTTGCAAAATTGTACATGAGAAATTAATTGCAAAAAGCTTTTAATTTCCTGAATGAAGTATTACAAGCTCCACGGCCCAATTCTCATACCTAGTGACAGACAGTGTTGCAAGTGCAGAACCCAATTCCACAAACATTTGTAGAGCCTCTAAGTTGGAACAATGACCATATGATTCAAAAACTCAAACATAACTTCACCTTCATAATCTCTTGACACTCCACCACCTGAGCCACATCCTGGATTGCCCTTGCTGCAGTCATCCTTGTTTAGTTTAAATATCTGAGGCTAGCCCCTACATTAAGTGCTATTCGACTATGAATAGTCGCAAAAGGGATTTGGATTCAGGCCAGAATCCAGATTGTGAGGACAAAGGAGAAATAAAGGCTCTTTTTAGAACTAAGTGGGAACAATCCCAGTAAAATTTGGTAATATCTGCAAAATAAAGAGTCCTGTGACAATTATCAGTATTACCAACTGCATGAAGAAACATGCAGTGTACTTGCACATCCTCTTCTGCAGCTTTGCTGACTCATCAGCACCTACAATATCTTCGTAATAATTCTCCAAATCCTCAGCTTCTTTACAGAGAGTTGTAGCCTTGTTTTCTGCATCACCAAGCCTGTTCAGCATATGGGCTTGCTCTGAAGCCAGAGTTTTCGGCTTTTCTAAAACAGACTGTCCATCCGCTACAACCTTCAAGTTTTGGATCATTCTTGATATTATAAAATATTCAACTTCAGCTTCAATCTTTCGCTTGAAGAGGTCCTCAAGTTCTGCTTCTACATCTCTTTTCTCTACTGATTCTTCTAGTGACCTGCTATTTAGAATTGTATCTGGTTCACTTCCCTTAGAGTTGAGCGCATGGAAGCTAGATTGTAACTGTTCGGGGGAGTTTGCTTGATAGAGTTTTGGATCGATGGAAGTACACTCTGAAGGGAAGTCTTGAATTGAATCATCCGCCTGAACATCTTCCTTTCCAATTTCTCTAAATTTTTGAACCTCTGCAAATATATATAAACCCATTTAGTTAAAAGAAATAAAGCCCATGAAAACGAAGATAACAAACAATTTTGTGAAATCGGCAAAGGATCTTTGCTGATCTACATAAGATGAATAGAACAGTAGCTACAAGAACAATACATTTTATCTCCCCTGCAAAAGTTACACGTGCAGTGAACAATTTAGAACCCTTTAGTTGAGCTTGAACAACAACACATTTTGTTCAATTGCCAAAAATAAGGAAACAACGATGGCAAACAAGAGGAATACTAAAGTGATATATGTCCTTCCACTTGAAATATATAGACAAAGAACATCAATACTGAACCTATATTCACATCATATAGTACTGTGTTAAATTAAATATAATGGAAAAACAGGAGCTTATACAAGATTCTGTACTCAGAACATTAAAAAAAAAAAATCCTCAAAATGCAGTTTTCAACAAACTATTAGGAGATATCATTATAACCACTCGGGTTAGTTTGATCTTACAAATGTACCAAAAACATTTGACACCAAAAATATTCAAACGTTTGAATTTCTAACCTTCTGATTATTATATAAAAGAAAAATACAAACCCCCCTTTTTAATATCCACAAAACCTAGAATGCTCACAAGTTCACATCCCTCTACAGGTTTCAAAATTTCGTAAATAGTTTTTCCTTGATGAAACTAATAACACTACTATGACTCTCCAAGCCCTAAGTTTTTTTTTTTTTTTTTTGGGATATTTAAAGCCAACATCAAGTTTACTAAACCACAAATAAAATGCATGGAAAGTTATTGCAGTTGTGATCTAGTCATCACACAGAATAAAGTTTAGTAATATGTAAGAAAAAACAAAAATAATTTTGCACTCAATTTAATGTCAAATAGGGAAAGGTTGGATGGACAGACCTTTTTCTAGTGCTTCTTGTGCAGACTGAAGCGCAATGATAGATTCAACCAGGGGATCGTGATCAGCTGCAGAATCAGGGTTTTCCCTTTGTTCTTCTTTAACCACAAACGACAAATCATCGCCATTTTGCCCATCATAATTAATTGAACTTCCATGTTGCATCCCATTGCTCATCACGGAGTAATGTCCCTGCATGAAAGCAAAGTTGGATCTTCGTGAGTCAGACTCCACACTCGAACGAGCGTTTTCTTTCTCGATTTTGGCCCGGTCCCCTCTAGCCTTCTTACTGGTGTCAATATGACCCTTTCTCTGCTGTTCACGCTGCACAGAGTTACTCAAATTCTTCCCGCTCAGACTCTTCGTCCTGATTTTATCTCGTGGAAGTCCAGCAACCTTGGACATCTCATTCCTTGAGTTTGGAGCACTGGCTGCTGTGGATGACTTGCTACTCAAATCCCCACTGTTCTCTGAATCCATTCCAGTAAAAAGGGTAGGTCCAATCACAAACCCAGAATCATCAAGTACAACGAAACCATTCAAATTCCTCTCCACTGCATTGGTGGATGAAACAGACCCCTCACTCTTTTGCTTCATCTCCTCAGAAAATTGCATCCGTTTACTTGAATTTGGACCTGGATTAGACGAACTCTCTATCAATATCTTGCCTGTTTCAAAAATATTATCCCCTCCCTTGTTGGTGTCCCTCTTGATCCTTCTCCATTTCCTCAACCCATTCCCTTTTATCATCACAGGGGATGGAGGCATTTGTGATGTCACCTCAAGGGGAGGTGAATTAACTTCAATTCCCTTTTCCTCCACCCCCTCGAAAATATCATCATTGTTTTCCACCACACAAGACCCGTTGTTATACACCTTGGTGTCATCGACAGCATTACCCACTTTTTCCATGGCAGAAATAGTCCTAGTTACCTCATTATCTTCCACAGATTCACGCACGGAACACTCACTTTCCACATCCATTTACACAAGAATTTTTGGAACTTTCGTCTACTTCAAACTTAAAATATCCCACGAAAACATAAACTCGGATCAACATCGAGAATAATAAACTATCTTTCCAGCTATGGGACTATACCATCCATAAAAAAAAAATGTCCAGATATATATCCACTTCCCAATGGGATTAAATTCGAATTATTTCCCCGAGAACTCAAATATTTGAGCAGAAATCAGAAGAAATAAAGTATAGAGCGAAAGAAACAAAATATATGATTGGAAATTCTAACAAGAACTTAATTCACTGAGAAGAAATTAATACACCGTACCTTGAACTCCACGAATTAGCCTTAAGAACTTTGGAGGAGAATTTAAGAAAATGGAAACCCTAGATTTTGGTTAGAATATAGCCGTAAAATGATTACTGTTTGTTTAACTATTCAATTTTATATGGAAGACATTAGTGATCGATATGGATATGAATTAAGTTTAAAATTAGATTTTTTTTTTGTAAATTCTGATAAAAAAAAATGATGGAATATGTGGTCTAAAAGTCGTTTGGTGGAATGAAATATGTTGTTAATAATTTAATATTGATTATTTAATTTTGATTAAAATTAAAATATAATTTTAATCAATACCAAACGACAAACTAAAATCTAGAGTTTAATTTATGTCAATTATTTAAAGGGGAATTTACAAAAATGGTCAATTTCATGCTTATCAATTGAAAAGTGTCTAATTTTGATAACTCTTGCGAATATTGTCAAATTTGATATCAAATTATCTATTATACCCTTAATGAAAGATAAAGTATTTTTTTTTCAATTTGCCCCGAATTTCGAAAAAAAACAAGTAGCTTCCAACTTCCATGATAAATTACATTATGCTAGCTAATACATAATTGATTCACTTGCTTTTATTATCTATTAGGTATTGATCAAGGATTTTGAGAAAAAATGAAGAAGATGGAAAAAAAAAAAGGCTAAAAAAATAAATGTATGATTCCAATTCATAAGAAAATCATATAATGTCATTTTGAAAAATTTAATGTCGTCCAAATTTGCGAGTTAATTAGGCTTTCCACAATTCTAGCTGAATGTAATTTTTCTTTGAAATCTCATTTTTATTGATAAGTTGAGTTTAATAGTTATTATTCTTGTCATTTCATGACATTCTCGACATTCTAAAAGTTGTTACAACACTTGGACTATATTTATCTTGCCACTCGATACTTCATTTGTCTAAAATGAGATTTCGTTCTGAATAGCGAGTCATCTACATTTCATGTGTTCTAGACATTTGAAGCGTAGTTCTCGACATTTCATAAATGTTTTACTTACCCACTTACAAAGAAACGTGGGCATTTAATGCACGACTGACATAATACTTTTTAAAATAAATAGCATAGATTATGTGTCAAGTTATTATTGGTTGATACAATTTTTAACTATATAGCCTCCGTTTGTTTCCCATTCTTTTCTACTAAAAATGAAAAATATGACCGTTATACATCACATCAAACCTTTAAATTTAAATTTCTATCTCTTGTANAAATAATGCGAATCAAACGGAGCCATAAATTAGTTTGTTCTCATTGTGGAATTTAAAATTGCTAATGACTATGTAAAAGTGGATATTTTTTCAACTCCCTCTTATTTAAATCATATATTTTATGGGTTTCATAATTTTTCAAGCACACATTTTGTATTAATTGCTCCAATGGTCGCTGAACTTATGTCTACGTTTTCAATTGTTCACTGAAGTTTAAAACGTCGTGTTTTGGCCATTGAATTTTAGAAAACATTGCACGTTACTTATTAGTATAACTTCTATTTAAATCTCTAACTGATTGGTGACGTGGCTGACGAAATATACACGTGATGCCCCGTCAAGCTGTTAAACTTTGAGATGATCGAATTTTGACTATTAAACTTTGAAAAACGTCTTTGATTGCTTACTAAAATTTGAAATGCTTTGAGGTGGTCGAATTTTGATAACTAAGCTTTGAAAAATGTCTTATATTTCTCATGATAAATTTGATTTTAATTAAAATTCGTTGTTAAAATTTGAATTTGATTTAATTCTAACTATTTTGTACTTCGTTGTAAACTCAAATATTAAAATTCAGATTTAATTTAATTTTAATAACAAATTTATTGTATAATTTATTTTAAAATTCAAATATTATGATAAACAATGCTAGCAAAGTTGTGCAAAGGAGATTACTACTAACTGTAATGAAATACACAATAATTTTGGTATTAAAATTAATTAAATTTTACTTTTAATTTGAATTTTACAACAAAATACACAATAAGCCCCCCATTTGGTCGAGATTAAAAATAGATTTTTAGCAAAATAAAAGTTGATGAAATATTTTGTTGAAAAGTTGTGGATAAATATATGGTTAAAATTAATTGTTGACTTTAAATTTAAATTTGATAATAAAAAAAAAACTAGATTTTAATTCCTACCAAACATGGACTAAATTTATTGTTATAACTAAATTAAAATCAAAATTTAATACAAAACTTTCGACGAATTTTAATTAAATCCAAATTCATTGTGAGGAATATAAGACTTTTTCAAAGTTTAGTGAGCGATAAAAGATGTTTTTCAAATTTAATTGAGTAATTGAAAGTTTTTTTTTTTAAAGTTTAGCGACCAAAATTCGACCATCTCAAAATTCAATGAGCAGTAGAAGATGTTTTTCAAAATTTATTGAGCAATCGAAAATATTTTTCAAAACTTAGTGATCAAAACTCAATCATCTCAAAATTTATCGACGTGATTAGGTGCCACGTGTTCAATCAGTTGATCACGTCATCAATTACATTAGATGTTTTAAATGGAAGTTATACCAACGAGTAATGTCAAACGTTTTTCAAAAGTTTGGTGGTCAAATCTCGATATTTTAAACTTTAGTGAGCAATTGAAGTCATGAACATAAGTTCAGTGACCACTGGAACAATTAACTCTACCCATTTCATCAATTTCTATGCAAATTTATAAATCTAATTTTTCCCCTTTTGGCTCCCATTAAATTTATAAAAAAAATTCTATATATTCTTTTTAATCACACATTTTTTAATCAAATAATATTACACATAAATCATAAAAGTTTTCTTCTTTTTTGAACCACATATTCTCTAGAAAATACTATTACAAAAATTATAACATGGGCAAAACGTGGCTCCCCATCAAAACTAAAATGCAAACTAAAAAGGAAAATGGGTAGGAAAAATCTATTTGTACAAAATAGATTACAAAATCAACACATGACGATCCCTATTGGGGTACACGTAGCATCTTTTGAATGGGTATTTGTAAAATTTAAATAAAATAAATTATGGACTAATCAAAAGTAGGGAGAGATTGATGGGCCCACAAGGACAACGATGCCAATGGGTGTGGCTGCTGATCTGGTCCGCACATGACGCCACCGGCTGCTGCCGGGCAAGATTGATTTTTCTTTCTTTCTTTTCATTTCATTTTATTTTATTTTATTTTTTGTTTTGCTTCTACCATTACTGCGATAAATCAGAAAAACGTGGGTATCGCCAATAGAATATTTTTTTTTTCTAGCACTCTGCAGAGAACATTATTAAAGATTAAAAATAAATGAGAATTTATATATTATATACTTTATTTTTGCAATTCGCATAGTACAAGTGCACTTCCATCAAATTTCAATATTTAATGGTTTTCCAAGTCGAAATTTGCCATGAATATTTTGAAATAATATCAAAATCTATCTCGACAAATGAAAAATACTGTCTGAAAGTAAGTCAAAAGATATGTGGTTAACATGAGTATTAAAAGATAAAATAATAAAAATTGGATTAAAAGTGAGTTACGAAATAAATCAAGCTAATTTTGGATTCAGCCCAACCAAAGAAACCTATCTTCACCACTATATGTTAGGTATTCGAAACCAACAAATTCACTTTGCTATGTCAATCAAGTTAAGAGCTTGTTTGGTAAAGCTTATAATTGAAAATATGGTCGTTATTGGGTCTTGCTCGTTTAATAAAAGTCAACAATAACGGCTAATTTTTCAATACACACTCTTAATAAACTTTGTTGTTGGAAAACTAGTATTACTCAATTTCTTATATAACGTAAGGTTTTTCAATGAATTGAGCGATTGCACTCCTCAATTTTCCAATCTTTCAAGTTATTTATTTATTTATTTTTTTAATAAAGCCGAGCCTATATGCTAATTCTCAATTTAGAAAATACATCGTTAAATTCGATAACATTTTATATATCTTAAAAGATTGTTTTGATTAGATGTAAATCAATAAAATATTTAATTACTTTATTAGTACATAAAAATGTTTAAATGCTTTTGCCAATTATTATTATTTTTCAAATATTAAGGGTTAGTTTATGTAGAAATTGTACTATTCAATTAAAAATATGTAATATTTATTAAATATTTAGTACGATTCTTCAATAAGTTACAATTGAAACTTTTTTGATATGGACTAATGCTATGTTGTAGTTTTTAAATTGCGGATCATTATTGCTATTTTTCAATAATTAATTTCATTATCCTATTACCCGGAAATAGCTACAAGTCTACAGTATTATTAAAGCAGCCGGCATTTGCTGTAACATTATGATGATAAGATCATTATTTTCTTCTGCTGTGAATTATTAAAACAATTTATTTTACGTTCTTTTAGAACCCAAAAAGGCTATAAAATTATATTATTAGTTATAAAAACTCTACTAATCCTACTTATAACTACAATCAATTAATATGTTTTTATTTGTATTGATTATGAATATTGACCTAGAATTACCTGATTCATATTCCTTGTATATGTCTAAAAGCAAATTTGTCGACTTCTTTCTATCTATCCGCTCTTTTTTTAATCGAGCATCAAACATGTCTAAAAGCAAATACGTTAGATTTCTTTCTATCTATCTGCCCTTTTTTTAATCGAGCGTCAAACATCAGTGCTGACTCTGATGCCCTGTCAAAATCCTTGATTTATTGGAGAGGAGCATCCCAAAGTATGCTAGAAACCTCGCCCTCTTGACTTAGTATGTTAAGAAGTTTACAATCGATTTTATTATTTTTCTTGATTAAAAAGAGACGTGATTGTAGGAATCCATGTTCCTCTCTTACAAGGTAACATTTAGAGCAATATTTTTTCTTCGAGCCACATGCAACCCTTGTTGTCACTTGCCAGGGAGGAAGTGAGCATAAGTAATAATATAATCACTGATCACAGAAGTAGAGATCAAATTAAAGAAAACTAGAAATTGGATTAAATTATCAGCAAAATCATTAATCATGAATGTGAAGGCAGAATCTTTTTGATCACACAGACTGTGCAATTCTTAATATACTTAAGGCTTGTTTGGCAACACGCATTGTGCAGTGCCAAACGAAGAAAATGAAGCTGCTCTAAAATATGATACTACGTACTCGAGATCGATTGATGGTAGGGGTCCAAACTGCAGCTGAATTATTAACAATTAGACCTTCTTGGGAGCATAAAATTGTAGCATACACACAGCTATTAGGCCCCCAAAGAATTGAATGTTCAACTTGGTGGTGTGGGTGAAGGTAGTACTCTAAGCAACTACCATGAATATAATCTTTTGAAAATCCATAACAACAAAAAGGTATAATAAATATAATATATTTAATTTTTATTCCATAAACATTATCAATCTCACAGTAAAGGATTTTCCAGGCAGTAAAAATTGGAATCTGAACTTTTCTGACCAATCAAGGTGATTTCCAGCTGGATATTCTCCAATATGTCCACCATGGAGGATGGAATATGACAACATTGGCTAAAGGTGTCACAGCTTGACCTGAACTGGCCATGGAGTAGGCCGGTTTGTCCCTACAGCTGGGTCGTGTTTGAATGTCACTCGGGTTTTTTTGAAGAAAGCTGAAGAGGTCAAATTTTGAAGGCCCAATACAAACCGGGCAAGCTGACTCGACGGACCCAATTTACACATGCATGTTTGTTTGGAAACAGGTGATCTTTGGGTTGAAGAGCAATTATTAACAGTCCAGTCCTCAGTTGGACTGGTCATGGTCCAATTTCCAGAGCAAAATTAGGCACAGATATGTCAGACGAGTACACATACAGAGCGAAACCTGCCTACATATTTTCACTTGGGTTTCAGGTTCCTCTTCCAATGCCTTTCCCTGAATTCTTAATGACCAACTTTGGCTTATCTGATTGTAGACAAAACTGTATTTATAATTCAAATACACCACCTTACAACACAAAATACAAAAAATAATGACTCTTGTCGTTTGTACATTTTTTCATTTGTTTGCCAGAGTATGTCCAGTGTATTTGTGTTTGTACTTGATCTTTGTTTGCCCGGGTATGCTGGAGCCTGGATGCACTTCTACATGATTTTTGATCTATATTATTCACATTTACCGATGAAAATAAAAAAGGACTAGCCCTACGCCCAAGACAAAACTATTAAACAAAGAACATTATGGTATTACACCATTTACTATACAGATACTTTTAAAACATTCAATATTTTATGTTCAAACCTCATGGATCCAACGCACAAATTAGATTCTCCTGTCTGTCAAGCTTGTTCATGAGAGAGAGATGGTTTCTCTGGAAGAGCAGTAGAGGGTCAAACTTCTCTTCTTTGCTACAAGTAGAAAACTGTTCCAGGTAAAGTGAATTGTTTTTGAGTAAATGTTTTTTACCCCTTAGTCTTAAGTTTGTTCAATGATGGGTTCCAATAATCTATGATACTTTTGCTTCTCTTTATCATAATATGGATCAAAGAAAGAAGCTTTATTGTTTGAAAGACAGTTTTGTATCTTATATTTTGATTTATTCCTTTTTCAGCACTCATTGGTCTTTAACAGTAAAATCTGAGGTCTGAATCTGACTCTGTGAGGCCCACAATGGAAGAAGATGAGGCATGAATTCACATGTAAGATCTCCTTGTGCTGTTCAAAAGTCTTAACTGTTGCATTCATCTTCTCAAAGTACTCAGTGTCAGCCACACACAAATTAGAGCAGGAATCCAACAAGAAGACCAGTTTTTCTAATGTCAATAGCGGTCAACTTGGTTCTTGTGAATGCAACTCAACACATGGCGTGGAGACTTCATCCATCTCAGTATTTAGACATTTAACTTGGATTTGTTACACAATATTAGATTAGACCTTACTGTGTTCCTTGCCACTTTTGAGACTTCTCAACCACCAGACCAAGTTTTTTGGGGATTCCTTATTAACACGTCGAATATGGATGAAGACGCAATGTTGTCAGCAGAACCTGCAAAAGAGATCCAAACCATTAATGCCAAGTCGCTCACCATCAAGATAGGAAATTCCTGCAAGAAAAATGGTAAAGAAATTCGAGCTAACATTGTTCCCTCGACCCTAGATTCACTGTCAAAGAACTCGATAGAAAATTCAGTGGCATCGTCTCCGTATAACTCGCCACTCATCTCCCCTCCATCCTCAGCATTTGTTTCAGCATTACAATCACCTTACATTTCTCCGAGGGCCAATGTAGTTACAAGTTCAAATCCAACCCAGGAAAGTCCTACTCCAACCACTACACCCAATCACCTGTCTCCTCCGGTATCATACTGTGGATCACAGTCAGATGACATCCCAAGCACTTCCTGCACTCCGCCTCCCAAAATATACGACTATTCCGATGACCCCGCCAACACTAAGTGTAAAATTGTGACTTGTGTTCCAGTTTCAGGTCCAGAAACGGCTCCTCGTATTTCGTTTTCATTTCCAGTTCCTCGAATTTCCTTTGCAAGAGGCTCTGTTTCACCTGCATCCAATGCCAAGCTTAGGAGCTGTGATGTTTACATAGGCTTCCACGGTCAAAACCCGAATTTGATACGGTTATGTAAGTGGCTTAAATCAGAGCTCGAGGATCAGGGAATAGCTTGCTTTGTTTCAGACAGAGCAAAGTACGCGGATAATCAGAGCCATGAGATTGCTGACAGGGTTATTTGCTCTGTCACCTTTGGAGTGGTGGTTGTCACCAGTTATAGCGTTCTTAATCATCTCAGTTTGGAGGAGATCAGATTCTTTGCACAAAAGAAGAATTTAATTCCTTTGTTCTTCGACACTGATGCCAATGAAATTGCAAGCCTAATCAACTTGCATTCTGATAATAAGGAGTGTAGAGAAGCACTGGATGGACTAATGAGGTCTCACGAATTCAGACTGGAAGCAAATGAGGGTAACTGGAGAAATTGCGTGTCAAAAGCTGCTGGGATATTAAGGGGAAAGCTCGGAAGGAAAAGCATGGCCGAAAAGGAAGTAGAAGGCTTTGAGGAGTTGCCATTTCCAAGAAACAAATACTTTGTTGGGAGGGAGAAAGATATTAAGGAAATTGAGACTACATTCTTTGGACATGGGGATTACTTGGAGCAAGAATGTACCGTGTCAACTATTAAAGGAGGAACACCAGGGCAAACTGAAGGTCTAGCAGATGAGGAATGTGAGGTTGATACAGTTGAAGGAGGCAAATACGCAAGTACGGAGGTTGGCAGGTGCAAGGAGCCAACTTTGGAGGTTTGGTCTGAACCGGTTATTGGAAGAAGTTCACAGAAAAGACCAAAATACAAGAAGTCTAGAAGTGGGAAAAACAAGAGCTTTGGTAGCAGCGTCGTGTGCATAAACGGATCACCAGGAGTTGGAAAGACAGAGCTTGCTTTGGAATTTGCATACAGGTACTCACACAGATACAAAATGGTTTTGTGGGTTGGTGGTGAAACTAGGTATTTCAGGCAAAATATACTAAACATATCGCTCAATATGGGGTTGGATGTGAGAGCAGATGCAGAGAAGGTAAGAGGGAGGATCCGGAGCTTCGAAGAACAAGAATCTGAAGCATTCAAGAGAGTTAAAAGGGAGCTGTTTCGGGACGTACCTTATTTACTGATTATCGATAATCTAGAGACTGAGAGGGAATGGTGGGAAGGGAAGGATCTAAACAACTTAATACCGAGGAACACAGGTGGCACGCATGTACTTATCACAACAAGGCTCCCAAGAGTAATGAACTTTGAACCAATTCAACTTCAGCCATTGCCATTTTCTGATGCAATGACATTGATTAGAGGAAGAAGGAAACAGGAGTATCCAGCTGCAGAACTAGAAATCCTCGGGAAGTTCGATGAGAAATTGGGCAGGTCAAGTTTCGGTTTGTGGGTGATTGGTTCGCTGCTTTCTGAACTTGCAATTACTCCATTGGCTCTGTTTGAGGCTGTGAACAATGTCCAATACGAGGAAGCTACTGGCTGCTCCATTAAAGATCAACAATTTTGCAGAACAAATACTTTTCTAATGAAAGTATTGTCCTTCTGTGCTGCCGTATTGCAGCAAACAAATGGTGGGAGGAATCTCCTCGCCTCGAGAATGCTTCAGGTCGGAGCATGGTTTGCCCCAGCTCCCATTTCAGCAAATTTACTGGCCACAGCAGCAAATTATATACCTTCCACCAGAAACAAGTTTAGAAAGTGGACTAAATGCTTGAAACTCACTTTCTGTAGTTGCTCGGGTTGTTTAGCAAGTCAAACATGGAAGAGTGAAGAGGATTCAGCACTTATCTTGGTTAAACTCGGTTTGGCACGGGTGGCAAATAAACAGCCCGGATGCTGGATTCAGTTACACAACATCACTCAAACATTTGCAAAAACGAAAGATGGTTCAGTTGCTGGCAAGTCAACCGTTCAAGGTGTAAGGAAAATTGGAAATCCAGTGGCAAATTCTGACCACCTATGGGCTTCAGCTTTCCTTGTCTTTGGCTTTAAATCTGAACCCCCAATTGTCCAGCTCAAGGCAATTGACATGGTTGTCTTTATCAAGAAAACAACTCTCCCTCTAGCAATAAGCGCCTTCACAACATTCTCAAGATGCAACTCGGCCTTAGAGCTTCTGAAGGTCTGCACGAACGTGCTGGAAGAAGTCGAGAAGTCATTCGTGTCTCAGATACAGGATTGGTGCCATAGTTCTCTTTGCTGGAAAAAGGCACTGCAATCGAATCAGAGAGTGGACGAGTACGTGTGGCAGGAAGTGACATTGTTGAAAGCTACACTGCTTGAGACGAGAGCAAAATTACTGCTGAGAGGAGGCCATTTCGACAGTGGGGAAGAGCTGTGCAGAACTTGCATCAGTATCAGGACGGTGATGCTAGGCCACAACCATGCTCAAACATTAGCTGCTCAAGAAACATTAGCCAAGTTAGTAAGAATGAGGAGTAAGATATGATGTTGTATCTCGAAATGTAATAGTCTTGTACACTTCTGGGCTCCATTTTTTCGTATTGTAGTCATGCAGCCATTTACTAATTAGCTTATGATAAAATCTTGATTCATTATACTCTCTGAATCATGGGATCAACTGTTATTTACTATATTTACTGTTAGTCAAAGCAAACTGTTACACTAAATTCGTAGAAGTTGATTAAGTATAGGATACATACATTCATGGCGTTGTTGGTAAAGCAAATTCGACAACATTCGATAGTATTGACAGAGAAGAATATAAAATTTTGCATAATAATCAACAAGAAAGAACCATAACACCCAATACCTAACTCCTAACCAAGAAATAATTTCAACTTTCCAAAATGTGTTGTTCCTTTCTCGATAAATCTAAAACTTACTGCAGAAAAGATATGGCATTCACAAAATAACGGGCAAATCAATTAATAATTGAATCCAGTTGATTAGTTACCACGGAGGAAACTCCGGCACTATATGAGGTTTTGAAGCAGTCCATTCGTAGGCGATCAGCCGTTAGAAATCGCGTAGTGTCAATCAAAAAACCCTTCCGGATTTCTTAACTCCACGAAACACAATAAAAAAAGAAATCAAAACACTTTACTTCTTCGTCCTGTGAGATAACATAAATCAATGATCAATGGACTGATTAATTTTCACCGAAAACGAATTTTCAGCAACGACAAACTTAAAATTACTCGGAATGCAGAATTCACCCCTTCGGTGTTCCATTCACTTCAAGATCTCGCAATAATGATCTAAAATACATTCATTTGTAGTAAAGTCGATTTTTTTTTTTTAAAAAAAAAAAAAATGGAAAAAGAAACGTTAAATAGTTATATTTGCCAACCTCAGTGCTTACTGCTATTTGCTTCAATTTACCCGCTAACAAAACTGCAAGCCTTGTTCAGGAAATTAGTGGGCCACACAATTGGGTTTCAAGTCGGCCCTCTCAATTGCCAATCCAATTGTCAGCATGATAAGTGGGCTTTGGTCCTGCTGGAAATTGTTAGGTCATTCTATTTCCTTGATCAATCAGTGTGTCCTTTTCAATTTTATTAAATTAAAAAATCTAACAAAATTTATTTAGAAGAAATTGTTCATTTAATAAGCCTAAAACAAGTTTAAAACTCCACTTGAAAGATTTTTGGTATTTTTATTTAATGGAGTTAATTTTTAATTAGGGTCTAACAAATATTTTATCTAATCGTAGTGCATCTCAATATCATTGAATGGTATCGATTAATAAAAAAAAACTAGAGTCATGTTCATGATATCGATATACAGGCATTTTAATATAAAGATTAAGCCCCATTTCATTTAGTTAAAAAGTTAATAAAAATCTAAGTTAAAAATCAAAAATTAATTTTAACTACATTTTTTTTTGGGATCTATATTTTTTTTTATCAACTTTTCAATCACATGTTTTATTAATTTTGATCCAAATCTAATTAAATCTGATTTGCAGAGAAATCAAACTAGGGATAATGGGAGAGAAGTGGGTGCGTAGAGCTAGGGAAAAGACAAATGAAGTGAAAGACAAAATAATGGCTCACATAGTAGCAACAAGTCTTGTTAACATTTGTTGGTGTCCAAACTCACAATCACCTCGGATTCACTTTAATATAAGAAGAGCTAACAAAAGATACAAAAATTACTTCAAAGAGAATGAACTAAGAAATCATCAAGTCAACTTGGTCAGGACCGTTGTCATCCAACAACATCATCACACATCTCCTAAATTATATCATCACTATTTGGACAGACACTTCCAAAACAACAAGTGACATCTATGACATCAATACCTCATCCCCCACAATCGGAGACAATCAATCATTACCTAGGTGACCAGTAGCCATGAGCTAGGCCGTAGCTACGACTTTGGTCGCATTATGACCTATTTAGCTTACCTCATCAACCAATCAAAGGCCTTAAAATTGGACAGTGACATGCACTTCAAGATCGATATTGTAGTTGCTATGACATTGGACGGCAATTTGTTTATTGTAAAGGTCTATAAATAGGACAAATGGTCCCCTACTAAAAAGTCAAAACTCAAAAAAAAATCTCACCAATACACCCCAAACTTCTATCAATAAACTTAGCCTTAAATTTTCATAAATTCCACAGCCATTTCTCCCAAAATCATATTAAGTTGATATAAATCAACGTCATGATTTTTATTCATCAACAACATTTATTAAATTGTCAAGCTTTCACCAAACAAATTGTACCACACACATTCCATCAACACATCAACAACCCAAGAAAAATCATATGAACATTACATTCTTCATTTGGTCATAGAATTTAACACCGCAAAGCTGCCCATTAATTTCATTTAGATTCTAATGCCAAGAAATGGTGGTCTAACGGCCATATTTTACTCGTCTTGTTCGAATCTTTTCCACAAGTTTCTAAGGCTCCGAAATGTATGATCTCATGTATATATACACGTACTTGAATACGCAATGAAAAAAATCTTATTGTAGAATGTGCAGCGGTCATCTTTTACAACATGCAATAATAGAATGCGTATAATGCAGCGCATCACAATCCGGGTTGGAAAAGATGCAGAAGATGTCATGTCACAGAAGTAACAATCTCTCAAAGAGTAATAACAAATTGAATGAAAACCATAGTCATAAATAAACAAAGCAAACACAGGTTGTCAGGTTTACACGTAATGAAGAAGACGACCACAACTTTTTTTGTGCCTCTCACAATCATCAAATGACCCTGATGCTAGAACTAGACTTCACATCGATGCTAAACCATAAAACAAAGTCGGTCACAGGGTCACAGATAACATTGGAAAAAAGGTGATCAAGAAAGATTTTCCGCAAGGAGTTCATAAGGAAATCTAATTTAATAGGCAATACTCATTACATAATTGCCATCTAGTATTAAATAAGTTTGTGCATTTGATGCTGTAGCTTTTGACATTCTCACTATTGCACATACAATCACTAGTCAATATAGACTATACAGTCAAAAGGAAATCATACGACCTTTTATGTCCTAAGCTAGATTGTTTCCAAATGTATCTCAAACAGCTGTGTGCAGAGAAAGCAGTAAAATAATAAAAGCGAGCACTTGCTGTCTTTCCAATATCCTACTATAAGAAAATATGCTCAAATCCATTACAAGCAAGGTCAGACACAGGCGACAAAACATAGTACGATAAAGTTATTGCAACTAAAGATCTGAAATGACTTAGATTTCATATAAAAAACTTCGACAAGACAATGAAACAACTTGATATATAATCTCTCAAAATGGTTTCCCATATTCGTGTTGGCTACTCCCACGGCCTGAGAAAGCCTGCAACAAATCCAATAATAATGTGTTTAGCTAGGCAGACAGAAGGATAGAGAGAGATCATCCCTCAAATATAGATCTGGGTAACAGATGCATTTTCGAATTAAAATCAGACAGAGAACTTGACGGGACAAGATAAAGATAAACTGTGCCATGGTTCATGCAACATAATATTTGAAGTTCTGAGAATCAAAAACTCCAAGCTAAATACTAAAACAATGAAAGCTGTGAAGATGTACATCTGAAGGACTGAAATAGGCAGGATACATGTATTTCCATCAAACATATTTAACCCTTAATTATATTTGATCACACACGGGGGGCGGGGAAAATCTCACAGATGGCAGTGATGGAGATTCTAATAAAGACCTAACTAAAGACTTAATATGAATAGGTTTGCATAAAAAATAGTTCAAATTTACCTGTAAATAAATTAGATTGGTTTATATGAGATCTTAATGGGATTCAGTTAGCATATGCTATTAAATATTGGTCAGAATAACAAGTACTTTGAAATTTTCCTCCTAAATTTATGTTCTCTTTCACATCCTTTCTTCTTCTTCTCTCTTATTTTGTTTCTCTCCCACATTCTGCATAGGCAGGTTCTGTGAAAAAAATGCAATTTCGGTGTTTTCAAATTGAGAGGTGGCCGGTTTGGTCCAGTTATATGGTTCGCTGTTGAACCCAAAACCAGAGGAGTTATCTGATTGCCCTTTTTGCGAAGGATCAACCAGTTATACACACACACACACACTCACTAAAAGCCATCAAATCTTTATGGGTTCAATCCAATTCCAGAAAGAACAGCACCGCATAAACCTTACACTCGAACAAACACATTCATTATGAACTTACGAGGAAGTGGATGGAAGTTAAATAACATATACCATATCTGCTCACAATCTTTTTTTTTTATAATCGTGGATGTTCGGACCAGCTTGCGCGCACCTCGACTAATTCCACGGGGCCTGAAATTTACAGTCGGGTACTCACTTCAGTGGCCTGAGAGGACTCGAACTGGTGACCATTGGGGAGCAAACACAAGGTCTGATCAATTGAGCTACCCCTTAGGGTTATATTTGCTCACAATCTAAAATGAAGGTGGGCAGTTAAGTGCACACTACATTGGCCTAAATATACTGGGGGGAAAGATCTTTCTTATTTCTACAAATTCTTCATTTACGCATATTTGTCCAATCGACAATGAAAATAATTAGACCCATCACATATTATTTATCATGAAATAACCAGGTTATTACTGAACTATTCCCCGTCTTGAATTTTGTCCAAATTGACCGTTCTGAGACCACAATACGTTCACATATCCTAAGCGTTTTAAGATATTTCTCAACTATATGTTCAACTGATTTTCAGTAGTAACTCTCAAATATTTTAAAGCACACAATTTTTGCCTTTCCATGAAGGATTTTTTTCGAAATGGCTATGGGTAAGTCACAGATGGAATTGCAGAACAACTTTTAAGCTGAAGAATTAATTCAGAAACTCTGGAAAGAAATTGTGGTCGAAGAATTTGGGGCAGAGGGAGTAGTATTTATCAAACCCCCCAAAGCTTATAAAAGTGATTAGCTATGTTTTAGCTTGAACCAAACTCAATCCAGAACAAAATCACACAAGTAGAACTCTTTTAAGTTTCAAGAATTTTTTTCCAATGCAATAAAATATCAAAGGCTTCTTCATATGCCTACATCCATGAAGCTGTAAAGCACAATTCTCATTAAGATATTTCAAAACCTGCTACTTGAAGCCTTTTATAGCTCATCTACTAAGAATACGTACACAATACTCAGTAAGAAACTTTATCAAAATTAATTAAACTGAAATTTTCACATACTTATCGGTATTTCTCCCAAGGACATGTATATTGAATCGTCGTCACCAAGAATCCCCTGTAATGACCAGTTGAGTGTTCGTTAGAGCAGGGCTATAATGATGGCAAAACTCACTAGTAGCTATCAATGAGGCACATGAAAAATTGTAGTGAATATGAACTGGATGGATTTTGTGACAATCAGAAAAATTGACAAACAAAGCACCAAAAAGACAAGGTGCAATTTTCTTTAAAATCAAAGACCTGTAACAATTCAGCTCCATTACCTGTCCATTATGAAGGTCCATATCATTGTGCAGAGCGTTCAGATCTGTGGGAACAGAATCATTTCCGAGATAATCTGATATCATAAGTCCATAACTGTCTTGATGGTCGGGAATCTCAGTGACATTATTTACATTATCAGGAAAGTTGTCCAGCCCATTAAATACAGGATCAGCCCTGTTTCATTGAAATTGATAAATTCAGAAGAGAACTTCACAATAAGAACATGGAAATAATGTGATGGAGTAAGCGTGTAATAGGAATGCAAGCAGAAAATAATACACCTAATGAAATGCAAACTACAGTTAATGAAGTTTCTACCAAATTAAAGTCCAAAAGTGAATGTTTTCTTTCTCGTGTACAGCAAAATATACACGTGTATAAGCAAGGGAAGCTTAATTAATAAATAAACTTACCTTCTCTCGGCATTAGTAAAAGTCTTGTCTTCTTGCATGGAATCATCTTCCAAATCAATCACTTCGATGTCTTTATCACCAACTCCACGTTTACCATATTTATTAGGCACATTGGAATTATTACTACTCATGGTCAAATCAATATCTACAGGTGCTGCTTGTCTTCCAGTTTCAGTAATAGACCGAAACATAAGAATAGGATCAGCAGCATGGTTATCATTCACGTCAGAAGTTTCTATAAGATTAAGGTCGCACGTCTTAAATGAACCAGGAAATAGCTGCTTTTCTTCCGTGTACTCACTTAACTCTACGCGACTTTCATGAAACAGTGAAATATCTGAACTTCTCTTATCAGTAAACAAAGTTGCAGCAGGGTCACTATGTAAAGACCTTGGCTCTTCTGAAGTATGCTGATTTTCCATTGAGTTGGAAAGGGACAGGCAGCCAGCAGACTGAGTCTCCACTGGAGGAGTCCATTCCCTAGGTTTTTTAGTTCCCTCCTTATCATCAATGTCATCCTCCAGTTGTCGTTTTTCACCTCTCTCCAACAACATGGGACTGCTGCTTCCAAATCCAGGAAGCCCCCCATCTATTTCTTGCTGATTAATTACAGATCTCATGGGAAAAGATCCAGACATTGAGAAGTGCCCTGGCCTTGAAGTGTATGCAACACCCAGTTCTTCCTCCACTGATGGAGCTTTCAGAACGTTAGAGAGGCTGCTTGATTCATGGTTTTTATGAGGTGAAGCATTAAGAGTGGAACCATCAACAGGAACATCTATGACTTGGATGCCAGAGTCTTCAGAAAGTTTGCTCTCATTAATGGTCTCATCCTCAGCATTGGGATTCAGGTCAACCTTTGAACCCCTAATTGCCAACGAAGAACGAGTCTTAGTAGGAACACTTGCAAATTTGCAGTACCTCATCAAGTCAACTTTTTTCTCGCTTGCTAAACTGCCCTCCTGTAAAGAAGCTGTGACCTCCATATTCTCGTCATGTTTTTGCTCCAATACACTATCACTTCTCCCTTCTTTATCCTCCTCAGCTTCTTCATTGGACATAGTAGTACCATCTGACTTTTTGATGGGTGTTTCAACATCATCATTTGATGGGACGTCCTTCTCATTGCTAAAAGAACCTGGTTTTGCACCTGCATCATCAGCTAAATTGCATTCCTCTAAGCCCGACTGAAGATCAGCCACACTGTCACTCTCTTGAGTTAACTCGCCGGCAGATGAATTCTGCACTCCAGTATCACTGTCTTTTTGCACAGGCCGCTCATCCTGAAGTCCAGCAGAAATATTAGTGTCAGCCTCCATACCAGGGGAAGTCCTACCCCTATCAGACCACGACTCACTCCTCACAAATTCTGGGTTCCAATCTGAACCTTGATTTTTGGAGGACCCAGTTCTTCTCCTCCCTCTCATAGAATTTTTTGACCCCATCAAGTTATATTCATCAGGATACCTTCTCCTGCCAGGACCTACATCCGCAGCATCAGTACCCAAACGGGAATGAGCTGAAGTACGACTGTCCACACGAATCTGCATAAAATCCCCCATCTGGTTCTTCCAGTCACCATTTTGCAACTTCCCTGAAAGTGCATTTGGAAGCAGGATCCCTTTAGTAACTAAATATTCAGCCGCTAGCCTACCAGCTTCCATAAAAATATCAGTATCGTGCGGAGGCGGGAAGGGTGACTGGAAGGGCTTTGAGTGGCCACCGCGTCCATAGCCACTGCGATTATAGTTTCTATATTCGGAATTATACATCTGATGACCTCTAATTGAACCTTCAGGTGAAATTCGGGAGGCAGCCGCCAGCCTGCCCATTCCCATCCCATTAGGTCTGTGCCCATTTCCAGGACCACCACCTCGACGCCTTGCATACATGTTTTCTAAATCCACTGTCCGTATATATCACTCTGTATAGGTATCCAGTCAACGCAGCTACAAAAAAACCTCCACCAAGATTTATCTCTGTGTTAACAATTCCATATAATCATCAATCAATCAAAGGCTTCATCTACAAACTAACTTCACAAAATACTTCATAAAGTCAACCAATATATTTCTACACTTTATATTAGAAACAAAGATAAAGTTTTGCCACGTCAAATTCCCAGCCAAAACATCTTCTGTTTTATCAGCACCTTCAGGACAAACAAGATGTCTCACTTTTCTCTTTGGAACAAAACTCAAATTAAATAAGTATAATTTTATTTATTTTTCAACATATTTATTATCCCCTGACGGTTAAATCCTGAGGCGAATTCCACAGATCTATCTAGAGAGAAGGAAATAATCAAAGTTCATTGACGCAGATCTGAAGATTTATTTACCAAAATTTTAAATTCAGCAGCAGTAGTTTACCTTAACTAAAGTGAAGCAAAGCAATTCTGGTTTTTAGGGTTTCAGTCTTTGAGATGCAGTTCTCATCAGTTCAATAGCAATCACCTCCTCCATCAAAAAAATTCATCAACTATATATGTATATACATATACAAAGTGTGTCTATATTCGGTCAATTTTTCACAATCCTTGAAATTTCATGGTCCAGGAATCAATCAATGGATATTAGGTAGGTACAGTATTCCCATTTTAGAGAGGGAGAGATACTTATTTCTCTTCCTTTTACTTTTTATTTTGGACTTGAGAAGAATTGGACGGGCAAGTGCGTGATCCAATGATATCCTCCTTTTCGTGTTATTCGCGGAGGCCAAGGTTATAATGTGTTTGTTTTAAATTAAAATCTGATTTTAATCCAAGTTAAAGTCAACGATCAATATTAAACATATATTTTATGAGTCTCATAACTTTTCAACCACATATTTCAAAAATTTCTATCATAAATCTACTAAAAAAATAATTTAAATCCCACCAAACACCCTCTAAATATCACATCAAGTGAATAACTTTTTTGATCATTATTATCTTACCACAATTCAATTATTTCAATAATACCTTATTTTTTATTTTTTTAATATGTATCTAATTTATAAATTGTAATTATAACTAATTTCAATTAATTAGTATTCACATTCATTTAATTAATATTAATTAAAATTTCGCATTCACATGATTCACGTCAATCTTTCTGTTATTAATTCTCAATTAATTAACATTCATATTAATTTAATTAATATTAATTAAAATTTCAAATTCAATAATGCAATTTATTATTCGCGTCTATGTATGCTAAATAGCATCTGATTTCACTTAATTAGAAAATAAATTATATACATTTAATATACATAATTTAACATTCATTGTCATATATATTTATTGATATTAATTCTTAATTAATTAATATTCACTTTAATTTATGTATCGTATTTATTATTCATCTTTATTTATGTATTTAATTATAATTTTAATACTCACATTCAAGTATATATTTCATTATTTACGTGCGCGCGTATAATAATTAACATTTATTTTTGGAGGCTTGCATTTCTCCTATAACTAAGGTCTGTTTGATTGCAACTGTGGAATTTGGGTAAAAAGAAAATGAATTTTAGGGAATTGAATTGCCTATAATTTGTTCTATTGGGAATTGTAATTAATTGTGTTTGATTGGTATAAGTTTTACCTGAAAAAAATGTTGAAAGTTTGGTGTCCCGTTTGGCTTCGTTTTTCATGAAAATTGTACATTAAAGTGATAATTTTTTACCATTGGGTCCAGAATTTGTTCCAATTGACAACAAAAAATTACCACACTAATACCATTCGTTTGACTTTTTTTTTTTTGCATGAAAATTATCAATAAAAGTGATAACTTTTTTTTACCATTATGTCTAAAAAATTCTCCAATTGAAAAAAAAAAAAACTAAAAAATCAATCTCCACCAAATTGGTAGAAATTAGTTTTCCACAAAACCAACGAAAAGGTGACAGTGTGAGCCAAACCAAGAAAATGAATTCATGGGAAAAAAAAGTGCATCAAACAAGGTGAAAGTGGAAGTCGTAATTTGTTATCCATTTTTAATGAAAAATTTGGGTGAATCAGACAGACCATTGGATTAAAAGGGTAAATGAATGGTTAATATTACTTTCACGACACTTATAAATCATTTCAGATTAACGTGCAACACATGCCCTGGATCAAACAATTAAGACTATGATCTAGATCTTAGGATTGTAGGAGTAGATAATAAGATGATTAAAATAGCTTTTACGATCTTATTTTTGGGATAATTATGAAAAATAATCATTGAAATTATAGGGTCGTAGAACCTTAACTAAAATCATGAGATTTTATTTTATATTCGGAGATTCATAATTTCTTTTAAAAAAAAATTTTACAAAATACATCTATATATTAAGAGACTCAAAGCAACTAAAAGAACAACTATGAGTCGTGTTAATATTGATCTAACCATCCTTCTTTGCTTTTGTTTTACGAAGATCACACACTCCTTTGAACGGGAGAATACAAATTAATTCGAGGAAGGAAAATTGAACACACTGGAACTCTAAAAGCTTGTTGAAGCCCTATTTTTGGTGTAAAATGTATTTTGGAATAGTAAATTAATGAAGAATGTCCGGTTAAAAAATAAGGAAAAATATTAAAAAGCATGCAATATTAGTAAAAACACCCACTATAACGTATTGTCAATATTTGTACAAACCGGAATCTGATATTGGTTCTGATTTAAGTTCTCCTTTTGGCAGAATAAAAGCCATATCATTTCTTGGTGCCTGTCCTAAATATGGATCAGGCCACAATCCAGCCATTGCCTAATTGGCTTCACCCGATTGATTCATTCCAAAACCAAAGGCATGAGTATGTCCAAACTGTGGCCTCCCGGGAAGTCCGAAAGAGCCAAGAAATGGCCTTTCGAACTGTGCCATGTTTTGGGAAGGCTCGGTTCTGCGTGTACGAGTCAAAGCAGCATGAGGTTGGGTAGGAAGTGTGTTGGAAAACCCGGGATTGGTATTACTTCTGTTACGAGCAACGGGAACATTATGATCGTGCTTCCCTTCGTATGTGGTTATCACCGACTTCAAGTCGTGTGAAGCCCTTTCCACGTGCTTTCTCACGTTGCAGCCTGCGCTAGTGCATTTGTAGTAACTCCTGCATCACAAGTACCGGAACATTAGGTTAAAAATGCTAGTGATCACTGAACTTTTAGCGAGATTTCTCGGTTCTCACAGGTACAAGGAACGTATGAAGAAGCAATTAACCTAGGATTTGGATTTCCTTTTACAACTTTCTGCCCGTACTTGCGCCAATGATACCCATCCTCAAGGATGTCCACCTCACTGGTTGTCTGCACCACTACTCTTGGCTCCCTGATGGCTCTGGTGGCCCCACTCATTTCCGAAGCGTGAGTTTCGATTCTCCTACAGAATAGAAAACACAAAAATGAGTTATCTGTTGTATCCTCGTATTAATTATTAATCTATCAATCCAACAGAAAAAGTAGAGACCTTCTTTTTGACTCCGATTCATCCCCTTCACCATCGTAAGCTAACGATGTGCTGCCACGTGTTCCACGGTCATCTTTGTCTTCATCATTTGAGAAAGTAGAAGATCCATCAACACCATCACCCAACTCAAACTGAAAGGGACTTTGAGCCGGCGAAGAGGTAGCTCCATTACAATATTCTTGTCCTGATGGTACAGATGGCGTCGGCTCAACCCTGTCCTGCCCCCAATCGGCTTGTGGCATGGTAGGCCAGACGGGATGATCATTAAAACCTGTGCCAGGTTGTTCAGTAGTGTCAGGCTGCATGTCAAAAAGTGCATTCGAGGTTCCAAGGGCTGATCTGCGATTGAGTGGAGGTCTTGGGTGATTGTGTGCACCCTCATAGATTATCTCTGTAATGTGACCCTCACGAGAACGTTCGACTTTCTTCTTGACTGGACAATTTGCATGTGTGCACTTACAATAACTCCGAGGGTACTCACTTCCTTTAACTTGTTTCTGCCCATATTTTCTCCAGTTATAACCATCCTCAGCTGGACAGCCCCCAACATTGGGATCGGCATTGCCTCTTTGATCTGCATCCTTGTTTTCCAGTCCATCGAGAGGAGAAGAATGACCTGCAATGCTACTCACAGCATCAAAGTTCCTTGGCTCTGAAGAGATATTATAGTTACTCTTTTTCTTTTCAACAGATGATCTGGAAAAATCAGCCTGCTGGAAAAATTTATCAACGTCAAGAATGGACTGTTGTGGAAGACTAGATGGATTTACCTAGTTAATTGAAATGAAAAGCAAAAATAAAGTGAAAACTAACTCTTAATATACAATAAATTGAATACAAAAAACTTGCAGGACAATCAAGTATGCAACTACCAGGGTTTAACCGAGCATAAATAAATCCATATAGTTCCTGAGTCAACACGTAAAAGGAGTATAATTACTTCGCTCGCTGCACCAGTGTAAGGAGATGAACTGGATTCCCTGACAGGCTTGAATGCAAAGGATGAGGCATCAATTTCTTCAAAAAGATACTCTTTGCCCTTATCAGGATTGTTTGTCATCAATGTTGAGTTTCGACTGGTGCTGTTTGGGGCAATTGAAAACTTTCCAGTAGTTGGAGATGGCATTACCTGTAGAAAAACAAGCCAATTAATTAGAGTTCTGCAATTTCTGAATTTCTTTGGATTTTTAACACAAGAATACGTCTTCAAGCAAACAGCACATGAATGAGATAAACAGGAGTGTGAATATAAGGAACTATGAAAATCACGTACAAAAAGATTTTTTGACAAATGACATATAACTTGAATCAGAATTTCAGTATTGCCCATGCTCCCTTCATAACATGCTGAACAGCCTTTTAAATTACTCCATTATAAATTACAAATTTTGATGAGCTATAGATTATATAATTGATCCATGTGAGAAATGAAGTGTTCGTTCTCTTAAGTTAAAATAAGAGAAAAAACTAGAACTTCTTGTGCAATGTTCTGTGAATATTCATATGCATCCAAATTCTTCAAGGCGAAAACATACTCCTTGTCAAATTCGATAGCCACGGCTCCAATCTCCATAAAATTCCAGTTGCGCACACGAACAGAGAAAATCTTGCATAAAATGATCTAGCATGCCAGCTACATGTGGTTGTTCAACAGTTCAAACATTTAATCTCCCAATTGAGTCATGAACAAGAGACCACTCAAAAAGGGAAGTCCAAATTTGAGTCTGTGACTCAACACCCATTCAAATTCCCGAGAGAGAGAGAGAGAACGCATGGGTGTGCCTATGTAAATGCACACACTTTATACGTTTACATTTTTGTCTTCAACATACGCTTTCATGTATTGTGCCTGAAACAACAAACACAGAAATCCCAAACACAATATTTCTCCATCTCACAAGGGTTCTCAAGATATAATCAGAAGGTTTTTTATTTCTGATCTTACCAATGAATTATTATTATTAGAGAGAAAAACGGGTGAATCAAGCAAAGTTGCTGGGTTGAGATCAGGTTGAATTGTCAGACAAGGAGTCCGAATTTCTTGGTTCTCAGAAAGATCATTAGGTCCTATGCTTTCTGTATTCAACCTC
>CAIGRO010179192.1:0-10562 GCA_903798355.1 Fraxinus baroniana
TTATTTTGTTCGAGGACGAACAAAGCCTTTAGTTTATTTATCACATAGGAGATATTCTCGTCTTATACATTAAAGCATATAAATCACGTAAAGTCACATGATACATGCAATTATAATTTAAACTAATTAATAGAGGCGAGTCTACCACAAATTGTCTCGAGTCACGTAAAAAGTGGAGTGGGTAGTAACATCAATCCCTTAATCGTTGGTACATTTCGTCTAGCCAAAATAGGAAATAAGTCTTGAATTTGTATTTAGAAATTTTAAAAATTTTTAAATGATAAAATAAAATTTAGGGACTTAATTGAAAATTTATTGAGACTGAAATTGAAAAGTTTAAGGACTGAAAATCAACTTTTTGAAAATAGTAGGCTAACTGTGGAAAACAAGAACTCCAGGGGCTGTTTCATTTATATCTAATACATTAGGACCGAAATAAACAACTTTTAAAACTTGGGTCTTAAGGGATAATTTTCTAAAATCAAATTATATACAAATCCTATATCTCCCACTCTCTCTTTCTCAATTCGGTACAGAGAGGAGGTGAGAGACATCGGCGGGAAGGGGCTCTACACCTTCCTCCGATTCGCAGTGTCGGCGACACCGTCGCATGGTGGCACCGGTGCGAGGGTGCAGGCGGCTAGGGGTTTTGGGGTGTACCGTCCGAAAGTAACCCAGGCTTAGAGGTGAACTCTTAGGTTTCCCGATGGTAATCTGGCTGGAAAAGGTCGGGGAAACGAGGTAAGTTTATGGGTTTTGGCTTTTCTTGGTTTTGTGGCCGATTGGGTGTCGATTTTCGGATGAAAATGGCGTCGATTGGGGTGGAGGAGTGGCTGTCCGTGTAGGTTGTAGGCTACGGCTGTGGTGGGGGTGCTTTGTGATGGTGGAGTTGGTGTAGTGGTTCGTTTGGTTGGGCTATGGAAACAGCACTGAGGTGCTTTCAGCTCGTGTGTGTACAGTCGGTGATGGTGGTTCTGGGTTCTGGCTGGACCGTGGGAGGGGTGGCTGCAGCTTGTGTGATGTTGCAGCCTATGTGTGTTTGCAGTTGGGTTGAGGGGTCCGAATTTGTGGAATCAACATGTTGGTGCTAGAAATTGATGTTCTAGCATCATCAAGAGTTTCCAAATTTTGAGGGATGATTGTTGGTGATAAGAATTGATTTTAGCATTAACATGAAAACTCGCAGTGAACTGAATTTAGGGAATTTGAAGGAGATGAAATTTTCTTACTCAAATGGCTGATTGGAGGTGTGAAATGTGAGGAGGGGAGAATGAGAGTTATAAGAATAGTAAATTTTAGGTGCTAAGAATTGATTTTAGCATCAACGTGAAAACTCACAGTGAACTGAATTTAGGGAATTTGAAGGAGATAAAATTTTCTTACCCAAATGGCTGCTTTGAGGTGTGAAATGTGAGGAGGGGAGAATGAGAGTTATAAGAATAGTAAATTTTAAGGCACAAAATCTTAGGAGTTAAATGGGCCAAGAATTTGGGCTTCAAGTATTTTCCTAATTGGATTTAAGTGAATTGGACTAAAATAATTAAGACTTTGACTAACAAAATTTTGGACTCTAAATAATAAAATATTGTAATTAAAACTATTAAAACTTGGATTTAAAAATGATAAGGAATTTGATACTTTAAAATATTCAGGATTGGACTCGATTTGAAATAGATTTAAATTTGATTTACAATGACTAGACGAACATTTAACATTTGAGGTTAAAACTTAGCGACACATTTTTTAAGAAAAATGATTTTATATTATTTAAAATTCTCGATCGCTACACATAGGCAGGCCACTTAACCGGAAGATGCAGTAGGGTTCTTGTAAGCAAGAGGAGGCCGCTCAATGAACGAGGAAGAGGGGAGGATTGGCCANTTTAAAATTCTCGATCGCTACACATAGGCAGGCCACTTAACCGGAAGATGCAGTAGGGTTCTTGTAAGCAAGAGGAGGCCGCTCAATGAACGAGGAAGAGGGGAGGATTGGCCATTGCGGGAGAAAAGCTAGGCGATGACGAAGGAAAATTTGAATATTTGTCTTTCATAGAAATTAGTTTTACTTATGATGGTTAAATCTGGTCATTTAACCGTTTAGGGTAATTAGAGGAAAGTTACGGCCAACAGAGATTCTTCCATGATAAGTTGTTTTATTATTTTAATTTACTGAAAACCTAAATAGTAATGATTGTATTGACCATCAAAACTGAAGCTCTAAAGTGGAGACCTAAATAATGAAATAGACAAACTTTTTACTAAAAAATTCACATGCCACACAATGTTCAGAAGTTCGAAACTTATATACAAGAAATTAAAGTTGAATATTCAATTGTGCTTATGCTCGGTACAATTTTTTTTTTTTTTTTACAAAATAAATTAACAAAATTCTTACCTTGACTTAACAAAATTCTTATACGACTTATTTGAATATAAATATGTGAAATCAAATTTAAAAAAGTAAAGTAAGTACACTTGTAAATATTAGAACGTAAAAATCAATGCATTATTTATATTTATTGAATAAATCCAGAATGACAAAATATTTAATATATCAAATCAAATTTAAAAAGTAAAATATGTGCACATGTGAATATTAGAACACAAAAATCAATGCCGAATTTATATTTATTGAATATATCCAAAATCACAAAATATGAAAAGGTATAGCTCATTTAATTTGTTGAGAGTAGTCATACGTTCAGTCTCTTTTTTTTGCCTAAAAAAAATTATAAGGAACCACTAAATTGAGTTTCTTGAATTTCTCTTGCATTTGAACAAAAGCAAAACGTGTAGAATTAAAAACAAATGATAAAAATCATTAAACGGGGTTAGCAGAGCAATTAAAACAAACGATTTAACCAAAGCAAAATGTGCATAATCTACAATATTTAAAAAAAGAGAATTGAGGGAAACTTTTGAATACCAATTTTATCCTTTTATATTTAATTTAATATACCCTAACCCGATGCCCACTTATTATGAAACTTATTGATGTAGATCGATTCTACAATTACACTAACAAATAGTTTGTACCTTAAGAAAATAAACGTTTTTCTTATTTCATGAACAACCATAATAAACGATAATAAATATCCATAAATCAAATCAAATTAAAGTCATTAATTAAAAATTAAAAATCTAATAATAATGGTTCATCTCATCCTAACAATGTATAAAATTAATCTAACCTATCGAAATTATAAGAAATCGTATTTAAGTGAAAAGACATAACCTAAATTTTTGATAAATTGAGAAGATGAAGATGAATCTTGAAATTCTTCAATGATTTCTTGATGAATCTCCACTTGATTGAATTCTTGCAAATCCTCTTCAATTCTCTCACAAAAATTATGAGCTTTCCTCCTTTAATGATAATAATCGATGAATATTGGAGTGTAATATATATATATATATATATATATGAGAGGTTCCCAATATGTATTTTGTTGTTTTGTATTTGTATGAATCGAAAATTGGTTGGAAATCATGTCCAAATTGACTTCCAAAAAAGTTTCAATCGAATAAGAAAAATTGTATTCGCGTGGGAATTTTTTGTCTCTACACAACAGTAATATTTTGGTCATAACTTTCTCTCCCGATATCTGATTGATGCGATTCAAAGTAGGTTGAAAAGCTACCTCAATTGGGCGTTTATTGCGCCTAAAATCGGTTTCAATCTTCAACTAAAAATCTGGAATATAACTCGTGTTATTGGAAATTGATTTTGATCATATTTCATTCCTTTTTTAAATTAATTCCATCCAATTGTCTCCTAAAAATCTTTCAAGTATCATTTTTTGGTCCGAATCAACTATTGAATATTTGCAATTTGGTTCTCAAAGTTTGGATTTTTCCATTTTTCATTATTTTTCGCTTCTTTCTTTCGATTTCTTGTTTAACCATTGAGTTTTACCTATATAATACAAAATACAACAATTTAGAATATATTTTGTCAAAAGAACTACCAAATATCAATATTTTAGGACCCCAAATAAGTGTATAAAATAACAAACTTAAACATTTGTTTATATTCAAACAAAATTATAACATAAATAACAACAAACACACAAGCATGAAAAAAATGTTTGGGTAGACAATCTAACTTTTTATCTTATTATTTGAAATCGTATTAAATCTACAAAATGTTTCAAAATCACAGTATCATACCAATATCCCCTCTTCCGATACAAAATCGACGTGTGTGTGTGGTCAAATATATCCTTTCACCTCGCGTATAATTCACACACACCTAAATTTGTTCTTTTTTTTCACTCTTTTCCCAATCTGTAATCTAATGTTGAATTTTTCATTACTATCATCACTTTCTCTAGTTCTGGTGGAATCTACTAATTGTAAGTCAACACATCAATAAACAAGGATTATCCAATTCTTTAATTGCATCGACCTCCAAGACTCAATTAGGCTAATTATCCTTCATCTAAAGTCAAATTCTCTCAAACAATTGTTTAGAGCTTAACCATGGAATTTAATAATTTTTTTTATACATTTGCTTTTATTTTTATTTTTTTTTCTTTTTGCATTCTCTTCCTTAAACTTTCTAAAAAACTCATATAACAGACTTTAGGCCGATGAATCTCAAGTCAAATGACTTTAGGGCACCAGATTTTAAACACCTTTACAGGCTTAATAACTCAAGTCAAGAAGGTTTCGAAGAAAATTTGCACATTTAAAATTTTTTGCCTTAATTAGTGCAATGCCCCTTATCAAATACCTGTTCAAGCACACCAACCTCCAACTTAAGATTTTCACCAAATTTTATCTTGTTAATCTAAGATAATCTACGCAAAAGTTTTCACAAATGAAATCTTCGTCCACATCTGTATCTTCCTACAATAGCAAAATCACATCCAAATTGTGCTAAATTTAGTATAAGGATAAGTAATTTAGATGGTTTGAGTAAAGTATCTATGTCCAACTATATCAACCTATCATTTATATGAATCAACTCATAGTATCACCATGTCCAACTTAATTTTAGTGCACATATAATATCAGATTTTGCAAAGTTAAGTCTCATTCAGTCTATCGTACATAACCCCAAATCTCAAATTTAATCATCATGACCAGTCAAATTATCTAACTCAAACTTAAAACCGACAATGTCCTCAATATCATAAAGTATAAATAAGAATATAAGTGGACAAGGGAAGAAAATGAAGAAGGTACTTCCCGTATTTTTCTGTTGAATCTGTGAAACACTATTTGTGATGGCTAGACAATCTTTTTCATCATATTTTTCCCTTGGTTTATATTGGTTTAAGTATTCTGCGACGTCATGTTCAGGAGCACATAACGGTCAAATCTAATATTAAAGATCAAATAACCTAGAACATATGTTACTTCACCTAAACAATCGAAATAACCAACAATAATTTAAAGGGCCTTAAGGGAAACATGATAGGATGGTGATACCCTATAAATTGAAATGTGCCTAAGTCTAATGTGAACTAATAATCAAAATAAACTTATATGCAATGCATAACAAAAAGAAAAATAAATAAAAAAGTTAGAAAATTGGGTTGCCTCCCAACAGACACTTTTTATAGTATTTCGCTCAACTTCGGCAATTGAATCACGGGCACCTAAAGAAGGCTTTGGAATGCCTTGCCCATTTTCCTTCGGTTGGCTTTGATCCACTTTTCATTTAGTCTCCAAACTTCTACCTTGCCCTTTTCGATGTAATATGACTTTTCTATTTCATCTGATTCAATTTCAACTATGTAGACTTCCACTCCTATATCAGGCTCGTCATTCTCTTTATTCCTTTCTTCCATAGTCGATATATCTTCGGGTTGAATGATCTGTCCACAATCTAGATCCACAGACAATGAGAAGTTAGTCCCGTTGACTCATTCGAATGGATTGTACCCCCATTGTTGAAATCATTCCCAATACATGCAATCTTCCATAAGCATATTGTTTTCATCCAACTTGGCAAGTTCTTTAAAGTACTTTGCAAGTACATCTCGTTCCATAAGGGAGGACCATTTCCCACAAGTTTGATGTCTTCATCCTTATCGCAAGGTACAAAATATCCCACGATCATGTACTCTTAATCAGATTTCTCAATTGCTTGTTTTCTACACATCAAATAGTTTCGTAATCTCAAGAGTTTTGGCGTGCGTAAATTAGTGTAAGAGAACAAAAGTTTTTCAATACAATGCATCGCGTAACAATTTTCACAACTTGGATATCCTTCAAGAATATCTTGACAATCCATGTATGATCTTCATTGCAACAATCTTGTCACTTTACCAATGTTCGAATCATGCATAAATATTTGAAAAGTACAAGGAGAGAATACCAATATAAGATAGATTAAAACTATACGGGGTTCGTTAAATGATATAAAAAGGAAAACAAGGAAAAGTAAATAACAAAAAAATTTGTTAAAACTAATTAATTAAAGTAGTAATCAAATTAAAAATAAATAAGCAATAAAAATTCAAATTAAAGCTAAAATTAGTTAAATACAATAGTCCTCGACAACAGTGCAAAAAACTTGATCCTTTGAAAACTCGCAAGTGAACGGGATCGTGAACAAGTAATAAAGTAGTAAATAGAGTGAAAACTCACGAGAACTATGTGTTTGATCGAGTTAAAATTAATATGAACTTTAATCAAATAGCTAACAAACTTTGTGATTTGTTCTATTCTATTCCCTAAATTATCAACTAAATTAATGAAAGCAGGTAAATGTATTTTTCAAATATGTGAGATGCATTGCTAAGATATCTAATCCCCCTTAATATTCAATTTTTAGTGTAAAATCAAAGTGACAATTTGAAATAATTTATGTTTGTTAATACTCCTAACTTAATTGAAAGCCTCTCTCGATAGCGATCAAATATATTCACTCCATGTGATCCATCTATCTCTCAATAAAAGATACAAACATGATAAATTCATTAACAAGTATTAGAACACCTATTGAAATCATATAAAGCATTGAGATATATCTCTATCATCTATCGAACCTTACCATTTTTATTATAATGAACTTAAACCCTGTTATCTCTCTCGATAACAATAAAAATTGATGATCAAACAATTGAAAATAACGATAATAAACATCCATAAATCAAATCAAATTAAAGTCAAAATAATTAATTGAAAACTAAAAATATCATAACAAGTGTTCATCCCATCCTAACATTGTATAAAATTAATCATCCAATCGAATAAGAAAAGTTGTCTTCGGGTGGATATTTGGTCAGCAGTCAATATTTTGGTCATAACATTCTCTTTTGATATCTGATTGATGTGATTCAAAGTATGTTGGAAAGATAACTCAAATTGATACAACTTTTCTAGAAATGGAATATTTCCAATTTGGACGTTTATTGTGTCAAAAATTAATTTCAATCTTTGACTAAAATCTGGAATATAACTTGTGCGATTGAAATTTGATTTTGATCATATTCCATTTCCTTTTGAGTTCTAATTATATCAATTGTCTCCTAAAAGTCTTTCAAGGATCATCTTTTGGTTCGAATCAACTATTGAATATTTGCAATTTGGTTCTCAAACTTTGGATTTTGTCATTTTTCACCATTTTTTATTTGTTTCTTTCGATTCATTGTTCAACTATTGAATTTTACCTATATAACATAAAATACAACAATTTATGATATATTTTGTCAAAAGAACTACTAATATTGATATTTTAGGAACATTAAGTGTCATTTTGACTTAGCAAACTAATTAAAACACTAAGTGCCGTTTTGACTTAGGAAACGAATTCAAACGTCTAAAATCTCTCATACGTCACAGCGAAGTGGTGAGTTTAATGGGAATCGTCGCGAGCTTTCCGAAATGGGTTCATGAGCTCAAAACAGACACTTATGCAAAGTTACGCAATTTTCTTCGAATACCGACCATCCAAACGTTTCAAATACGCAAGTGCATGTTCTTCCACACTAACCTCTTCACTTATTGATTTGATCATTGATTTTTATTACATGGGTTAAAGGAATGGTAAGATGTTGATTTGATCATTGTTTTTTATTACATGGGTTAAAGGAATGGTAAGATGTGGAACTCCATATATTCGATCCATAATTGCAATTTTTAAATCTTTTATTAATCAAATACATAATTACAAAACATTTCATTGTCCATAATATAAATATTTTGCTTTGAATTGATATTTTTCGATGAGAGTTTTGGACCAAATAAAGGAAAAAAAAAAAACCTCTTTGAAAACTTCCTTACTCTCAAATCTCAAATTCAATTATGAATTTGCCACCCGTAATCCATCACTCAGAGATCACATATTAAGTATGTGTTTATAAATTGTTTATTTTCCATCTAACTTTCTCTAAATAATTGTTGATGTTAATATATTAGTAAGTAATTATTGATTTATTAATAAAAATTATATTATTTTTATGATGATAGGAAATCCAAATATGGTCTCTTTTGATCGGAATGATGGCCAATCATTTTTATAGCGCACAACAACCAATCAAAAGATTTTTTATTTTTTATTTTTTGTTTATGATGAACTTTTCGATAGTGTGAACTATGTGAAGATTTATTATATTTGATAATTAGCTTTAAATTTATTTTCTACAAATACTCTCTTTTTTAGTCGAAATTTACTTGTATCTGGTTATCCATTTTAGTATAAAATTTTTCTTTCTTTGCACAACTTGAATTTTGTATGTTTGTCTTATATTCTTTAATTAAAGGACATATTTTTCTCCTTATTGTTACAATTGTGCAGTGTGCGAACGTTAGTTTTGATGAAGCAAAAATTATAGTGCCCCATTTTCACTTGCCAGGAATTTGTGTGCGAGCTGTAAGTCTTATTTGGTACTTATTGAGATTTGCATTTTTTTTCACTTAAACATTGGGTAAGAGAAAAAAAAACGATAATAATCTTGATTTTTTTTCCTTCTAAAATTAGATTCTCCCAAATTCTGAGTGGTCAATCTAAACCTAGCAATCAATCAAGCAATTATATCAAAGCTAGAAAATAAAAAACACCAAGAATTGTTTGCGAAGGAAAACCTATTGAAGAACTTTTCAAAAGAAAAAAAAAACCTCTGGGCAAACGTACAATTAAATAATCCACTAGAAAATATTTAACTTATAGAATTGGTTCAAACACAACTAAGACTTGTAGACTCTGACCCCAACCTATATTCACCGAAGAACTTCTTGATTGTGCATGATAGACCAAGAACAATTAATCGAGAAAGGGATGAATTGGTTTTTAAAACTTTTACGAAGAATTAATATGAATCAAGCAAGTAAAGACTAAATAGATTAATTCAAATAATAAATACAAATATGAAAGAGATAAATAAAAGAGAGAGATGATGCAAACAATATAATTTTGGAGGTTCGATCCAACGTAATGATCTACGTTCGCTGTTACCAAACTCTCCAGCGCGAGCAAGATATTTTCAATATATTGATTGACTTATGATGCAATCCAGTCCTTTACAACACTTTCGATAACTCACATACAAGGAGAACTGATCCTTACACAATTTTGATCTTTACGAGACTCCAACACGACCCACATTTGATCAAAATGATTTTACAATGGAATTTCTCTCTCGATAATTAATACAAAATAAGTTAAGTACCAAAAGAAACTAATACTTCAATTAATAGTAATAAATGATAGCTCAAGTGTTAGTTAAAATTTTTTGATGAATATGACAATCAAAAATTAGATTCAATCAATCAAAGTATTTTAATGAAGAAAAAATAAATGCAATGTAGGTTCAAGAATCTTCTTGAGATATATCTCACTTTTAATGAATGATTGTAATAAATTAAGCACAAAGATTGAAATGAGAAACTTTGATAAATATGATGTTTTACAAGTTTGGTTCAATCGAACAAAGTTTTCAATATGAAGAAATAGAAAAGTTTATGCAATTTAAGTGCAAAGATTTTTTCAAAAATATATCTATCTTTTAAGATTGATATAAATAAGTTAAGCACAAATAGAAACTTTGATAAGAGAAATAATTTTCAAGAAGTTGTAATTGTTTTCTCCTCTATCTCGGAACAATTTAGCTCATATGTCATCAATGTCCATAGAGCTCTTTCAATGGATATGTGTTGATATATTTGGTATTTTTTATCAACATTCTCAATGGACTCTATTCTTCCGATAGTGACCTAAGGACTTTACTCACAAGTTCACCATTAATGAATTTTCGATCAAAGCCTTTTAGGCAATTAACAATATCGGTAACAATCGGTTCTTTCTCTTTTATAAATGAATTTTCAAGATTTTTAACTAAGAGATTTATCTTAGTTTCTTTCACTTTGCTAGTTCTAACATGAGTAGTTTCTAAAACATGCCAAATATCATAAGCGAAATCGATTGTACTAATATGATTAAATTCATTTCTTTATAAAGCACAATAAAGTAGATTTTTGATTCTAGCATATAAAGATAATTTCTTTTATCATCTTCATTATATTCCTCACTAGATTTAGAAATTATTTGATTCGATTTACCATCCTCTTTAATAATCTTTTTAGGTACATAGGGATCAAACTCAATTACTT
>CAIGRO010179221.1:0-20243 GCA_903798355.1 Fraxinus baroniana
GGTCTCGACCAATTTAACACCGCTTTTTTACTTTACTTGGGTCCACTTCAATTCACTGAGTTGTGACCACGTGTCCAAGAAATACAACTCGTTCTAACCAAAACTCGAACTTTGTAAATTTGGCGTAAAGTTTCTCCCTCTTCAGAATTTTTAACATAATTCTCAAATGTTCTTCATGCTCCCTTTCAGTCTTCGAGTAGATCAATATATCATTGATGAACACGATGACAAATCGATCTAGGTATTCATGGAATACCCAATTCATCAAGTTCGTAAATATTCCTGAGCATTAGTCAGGCCAAAAGGCATAAGACTCGTAATGACCGTATTGAGTTCTAAAGGCTGTCTTCGAAATATCATTAGCTTTTATCCTCAACTGATGATATCCCGACCTCATATTGATCTTTCAGAATACTGTCGCACCCCAGAGTTGATCAAACAGATCCTTAATTCTAGGAAGTGGATATTTATTCTTGATGATGATCATATTCAATTCTCAGTAGTCGATGCACATTCTCATAGATCCGTCTTTCTTCTTAACGAACAACACCTGCGTAGGCGACACACTGGGTCTTGTAAAGCCCTTTCCTAGTAATTCCTCGATTTGTGTTTTCAATTCCTGCAATTCTTTTGGTGCCATTCTGTAGGGAGCTTTAGAGATAGGAGCAGAATCGAGAGTCAAATCAATTGTGAACTCTACTTCCCGTTCTGGAGGCATTCCGGTAAGTCCTCGGGAAAGATTTCTGGAAATTCTCGTACTACTTTGACATCTCCAATTGTCATCGCTTTATCTTCTTTGGTCAATGCTGACACCAAGAACCCCATGCATCTTTCTGACGTTAAAAGTTTTCGAGCTTTTAAAGCATAAATGACTTTATGTAGGGGTTTTGTTTTGTTCACTGCCAGGCCCATTCCTAAGATTATGTCGAACTCACACATTTTCGATGTACAAGTTCATGTCCAAGATCTTACCATCAATTTCTACTCCTATTGTCTTTACTATGTGACTCGTGTTAAGTACATCCCCTGAAGGGATGGAAACTTCTAATGGTGTATTGGCAACTTCAGTACTTACTTCTATTGTGCTCATAAATTTCGACGATATAAAAGAGTGGGTGGAACCAGAATCTATCAAAACATATACGGGAGTACTAGATATGACAATGTTGCCTACCAAAATTTTTCGCTCGGCTTCCTCCTCACGTTCAATAAGGGCATAGACCCTTGTTTGCCCTTTAGGTGGATTCACTGGTTTCTATTGTTGTGGTGGTTTCTTTGGCTTCTTATTTTTAGGACAAAACTTTGCCACGTGACCTGTCTCTCTACAATAGAAACATACACTGGTTCCCATGAGACATTTCCCAGCGTGATGCTTCGACATTTGTGACAAATTGGATTCTTCGAAAATTTGCTTTAAGCTGGTCCTCTGTTCCCTTTCTTTGCAAAATTTTGCTTCACTTTATCTTTGTGATCCTCCCATTTACACTTCTTTGGAAATACAGGTTGTTGAGGTTTACTGATACTGTTGGTACTTTCCCTGAAGTTGGCCAACTGTGCATTGGCTAGTACTGCGTGGTATGTACCCAATTCACAAATGACCACTGATTGTCGAAGATCATCACAGAGACCTTGTTCAAAGCGTCTCACTTTTTTTTTCCTCTGAATTAACCAATTGTGGAGCGTAACGAGATAGTTCCTCAAACTTCCTTTCATAATCTGTCGTGTCAAGCTTCCCTGTTTGAACACCAAGAATTCTGCTTCCTTCTAGTTTCGAATGTTGATGGGAAAGTATTTTTATAGGAATAATTCTTTGAATTCATTCCACATCCGGCATTGTCCAACTTCTTTGGACCTGTTGGTCATTTCCCACCAGTGTCTTGCTCTTTTTTCCAACATAAAGGTTGCACAGATTACCTTTCGACTTTCGAGGTACTCCACAAGTTCAAAAATCCGTTATTGCTTGCTTATCTACTCTTCAGTCACTAGTGGATCCGTGCCTCCCTCAAAGCTAGGGGGTTGTAGCTTACGATATTGTTTCACTATTTTAGCTACACTCATCTCTATAGGTGACGGTTCAACAGGTGGCGCAGCGGGTGGCGTCATGTTGCGTATCGCTTCAATAAACTGCATGAATTAGTTATTCTGGTTGTGATTGTTGTCATTGTTTGCTTCCATTGCCCCGGTCTGGGGTTGACCGTTCCTATTGTTCATGTTTCTAGAGCGAGTTGTCATAATCTTGATCAATGTCAATGTAAAATCTCTTAACGTCAATCGATGTACACTAAGCCAAATATATAGTGTCTAAATGAAATTCCTGAACTATGATCTTTCTTAAATGTGGATCCTCAAAGTGTAGGTTTCTAACTCATTAAAACTTAAAGCTTCCTTAGTCCTACAAATTTACACTTTCCATCGTAGGATGGAACTTTTATGATTACGCACATTCGTTATTATGCATAATTCAATAAAATAACCATTTCCCAATCAATTTGTACATAATTTCATGCATATTTATTTACGTACACATAATCATGCATTTACATATAATTTCATAAAATTGCATGTTAGATAATCATGATTTCGTAAATAACATAATGTAAATAAAAAAAACTACATATCTTTATACCTTATTTGAGACTCCGAAGATTAGAACATAGCATCGCGTGATGGTGGTTTTATTTTTCTTTTAAAATCCCCCTTTTAAAAAAAAAAATTTCCTACGTCACTACTGTTAACATTTCCAATTTTTTTTAAAAAATCTCTGCTTAACCTTGAAAAAAAAAATTAACAAATATGTGAACAGTGACTCGTGATGACTGTTCATTGCTTAACCTTTTTTTTTTTCGGGTCTGCAGAAACGTAAACATGCTCTGAAACCATTTGTAACGAATCGAAAACTTGCTTGAACTAAAATTAAATTAATTTATTGAAAATATAAAAAAATTTCATAAAATCAAGAGAATCAATAACAAAATGTTTCAAACTTAAAAACTTTCAAAAACTAAAATGAAATCATAACATTTTCAATCACATCCTTAATTTCATATTTTGAATCATTTACCACCGTCGCGTGCTTGTCTAATCTTCATCCGCCTTGAATCATTAATTACTTATTACCTATAATTTCATATTTCATGTGAGACGATAATTTCAATAAGTAAAATAACGTAACATGAAAAAAGAAAAAGAAAAATTCATGAAATTCGTCAACATACTTGATGAGACACGAAATTATATGAATCGAATTTCGTGATTCTAATTTCGTGTGTAGCGCTACTAAACTCCATGATTTCATAACATAATCATAATATTGACTTCTGTAAAATTTGAACATTGAAATACGTAAATTTCACTTACCTTGAATCTTGAATCTGATAATTGAATTTGCACGTAGGAGATATGTGTTTTTCTGAAAAAATGTTCGTGTGAGTTTGTCCGCGTGTGTGATGGGTTTCATTCAATTTTATAGGTAGAGAGAGGCAGTCCAAGAGTCGTGCATATCCAAAGGTCATGCAGTCCAAGAGTCATGAAATCCAAGAGTCGTGCAATCCAAGGGTCATAAAAAAACTATTCACTTTCCATCATTAATTATAGTTGATGTATAAATTTGTCCCCGAAACTTAATCTATGTATAAATTGGTCCTTAAATTATGGTTAATGAACAATTTGGTCCCCATACTTAGGTTAATTTCAAGTAGAGAAATTTTTGGTTATTACAGCAACTATGAGGAAAGGAGGTGATGGAGACGAAAGAAAGAATGGTCATAGAGGTGGCAGAGTTGAGGAGAGGAACCGCTTTGAACGTTGCTTATGGTAGTGGCATGTTTCCTCCACGTCCTTGTGATTCTCTTGGTGGCTCTATAAGCCTTGGCCATTCCAGCGATGGTGATGATAAATTTAAGATCCTCATAGTTCGAGATTGTAGGTGCATAATTTAGTGGTGGTGGTTCAACTCTTGGTGGTGCATCAGTTAAATGTTAGTGTTGGAGCAGGGGCGAATTTACATTGTAGCATGTTGGGTCAATTGACCCCCACAAAATTTCTATTTTTTTTAACTCAACTTTATTCATCAACACATCTCGCAATTTCTTTCAAGTCATTAATTTTATAACAATGCTAGTACATAATTTTTTTCACATAAATCATACAAATGGACGCTTGGCAGATTATCATTGAAAGATGACAAAAAAAAAAGGTGCGCCACATTTTCTATCTGTTTTTTTCGTGTACTTGTAGAATAATTCTTAATTTTATTCTTTAAAAAGCTAAATCTACAATTTATATCAAATAATTTTCTTTTTCTACTTAGCTTGTCTCCACTAATGTTAGCGACTCTTCCACTTTAAACGAAAATCTCAAAGATCGAAATATTATTAAAATGATACTTTCAAGAGAAAAAAATGTTTGGAAATTAAAACTGTAGATAGAGAGAGTGGTGGAGTGAGAAGTTACTTGGGTTTAGTTTAAATAATACTTGATTTGTAAATTTATTTTCCAAGCACTTGATTTTTGAACTTTTAAATAGAGGAATAGAGGAAATTGCACCCATGTCACTTTTCAAATTGTCACTTGCAAAATGTCACATTTTAATAATCTTTGCAAGAATGTTATTTTGAACTTTTTTACTCCTGTAGACAATTTAAATACCTTGTATATCCTTTAGACAAAAAAAAAAAATGTACTAAAAAGTGGAAAAATATCACATCCAATTAATGCACCACAATACTTTAAAATTTTGAAAAAAAAAAAACAAAAAATTAAAATCACAACTCAATGTGTGTCTGTCTCACATTCAAACCCCCAAATTTAACCCTAAATGCATGCCCCTCTCATTTGAACTTTCTGAAGCCATCGGTTGCCAACAAAGATGTACAATTTCTGGCCACTTTTACGCTTGAACGTCGATCTAAAAACTTAAGACGTTTTACTCAAGCAGCCAGACCGAAGTCCTACATTGTAAATGCCTCTTTTTTAGTTTGCTACTGAAGCCCGCCAATTACCCCAAGTATATTTCAGTTCGTCGCTCCACTTTTCGCACCTTAGGGGATTTTTTTTATTTATCGATTTTGTGACTGTGAAGTGGGTTTATTCTCTGTTTGAGCCACATCCTCATTCTTCTACTCATTTTCAACAACACATTCTTCAATAAAATAATATTTTCTATCACATCAATAACTTTTTCTTCTTTTTCAACCACATATTCGCCATCATATCACAAAAAAAAATGCATTATTTTCTAAAAAAATGTGTATCAAACACACGTTTAATGTATAATGCTAGGATTTTGTTGTAGGTTCAATTTTGGGTCCCCTATTAGTGGCGATTCATCCTTCTCAAGAACTCAGCTTAAGATTCGTACTTATTCTTGAATTTATATTACTTAGTTAGAGAAGTGATTCAACATCTTGTGTTTAGAATGATAAGAACCAAAAAGACACATGAATTATGGTTCAACATACATGACCACCTCACACGATTTGAAATGCAAGAGTATGCCTTGGACAAAGCCATGGAGAAAATCAGACTCTAAGAATAAACAATTCAAAATCAGCAACTATTAAAAATATACACATTAGCAAATTATAATTTTAAAGAATAATAAATCGATCCGAGAATGTGTTAAACTCGTAGGGATATATCTTAATTTATGCCGAATGTGGCTTAATGAGTTCCCTATTCCCATTGAAATTGAATCATATAAAATAGTGGAAAGAGACTTGTAAACTCCAATATGCTGCTCAAGTTATGCATGCTAATTTTCATTAAATACAGAATATGGTATTGGTAGCCAGGACATGAGTTTCCTCTATTTGTTTGATATTGTATGAGAAGGAAAGGTGAATTACAATCTATCGGGATAATGTGTCCGTACGTAGTTACAAGTTACAACTTAAGATCATGAAGAAAGTGTAGTTAGTTGTTAAATGTTAAACAAGTTTCTAGTTTATATCATTTGTTTGCTTGCTGTAATAATATTAGATGCCAAGCTTATGATCTATATATTTGCACTCTAAAAGTAAAGTGCAGCAATAAAAATACGAAATCTTTCGACAATAATTAGTGGGGAATCAAATAATTTGATTAGCAAGTTGCCAAACATTACACTATGTTTCATTCTCTTTATTACTGTGTATAAACATAAAACATAAAGCTTCTGTTTGTGAATAGCCTTCTTATACAACATATATATAATTAAAATAATACCAATTTTCATTCTCTATTTTATTTCCTCAATTATTATAATATTTCGGAAACCTCGTGAAATCCTTAAATCGTACTTTCAGTGAATTACTTTTATTGGCATTTATATATTTAGTGACTACAATTCAATTTATTTTTCAATAGAGTGACTGCAATAGGTTGGTACTCCCAACAGATTTTTATGCGTCTCATCAACATAAACAGAAGGCTAATTTAGACTTTAACAAGATATGTCTTCCAATCAATTGATTTATGACACTACACCTAATTTAGCTTTTAATGAAGCACAAAAGACTACATCTACTTAACAAGTCCATTGAAAGGTTTTGACAACAAGATTGTTCAATTTTTTGCATTCTCACCCATATTTCCATGTTTCATTGCGGAAATTATCATTTTCATATGTTTTTCAATTAAAAGTTGTGAAATGACGAAAATACCCTCATATTTAAATAAAACAAAAATAAAAGAGGAGAACAAATTAGAATCTTAGTCCCAAAATTCTAAAAGACTGCAAATCAGTCCCCATTGTATAATTAAAAATCCAACATACGCAGGCCAACCACCATCCAAACCACCGAAACTCCATACCATTGGACAGCCCCCACTCCCCTCTATACATACCACCCAGCCACTAGCCCTAACATCACCAGATTGAATCAATGGCCAAAAATTAGCAATAAATATAGAGATGTATCTCCTTATTCCAAAATTGTGCATGAGAATTGAGCCGCACCTTAGGAACTATGGACAACCAAAACTCCAAAATCCGGCCACTTTGGCCACCAGACCAACATACTACTTTGAAGCCCTTATCTTCCTCTTCACAATCCACCGAACCACTGGGAATAACTTCAACAGATTTAGCCGAGATTTCCGTTCAAAGTAAGCTGCCCATGCATCTTCAAACGGCCGAAAGTGCCATTTCCGGCGACGCCCATGACTTGCCCATCCTCCAGGTTGACCAAGCTCACCATTATGCATCACATATGTTAATATAACAGCAAACAATATAGAAAATTCATATTTCCAGCATTTTTCTTCAATAGCGAACTCGGGCATTTCAACAATGATTTCTGGCTCCAGCGATGCAACCCAAGTTCGCAGACCCCCGCCCACCCAACACGCCTCATCATGGCGTATCCAGTGAACCCATGGGTCATCACCAATGTCAAACCAATTGATTAAAAGGCCTCATCTCGTCAAAAAAATTACATAGGCAAGCCTAATTGTAACTTGTATTTGATTTTATACAAATTAATGTTTTCTTTAAGTCCAAAATGTGTCATTTAATACGAGTTTTAATATGAGCTCAATATTGATACAATAATTCTCAATCCTCCAATTGACCTCGAAACTATTTTCACTTTAGTCCTTCGAGACTTCAGAATTATTGAAAGGTTTCCAAATCAAAATCCTTCTAAACTCGTCTAAAAATATATCATTTTTACTTTTTCGTAATTTAGTCCCTAAATTTTGTACCTTTTGCATGTCATGTTTAAGAACCTCATAAGAATTAGTTGTCTAAAAATTCCAAAGACCCTACAATAACCAAATAAAATCCTTCTTAACTCGTCTAAAAATGTTGTAATAGACAACATTAAATTTCTTTGTTTATTGATCAGTGGACGTGGTTAATATTAAATAGAAAAAAATTAACTAGCATTGGATTGATAAACTAAGGGCGTGTTCGGTTCCAATTAAAATTGAAAATATAATCATTATTGGGTCTTACTCGTCTAATAAAAGTCAACAATAACGACTAATTTTTCAATTTTAATCTGATTTTAATCTCTACCAAACACCCTCTAATATATTATATAAGTTTTAGTTTGACATGTGTAAAAATGACTTGACCATGCGAAAGAGAAGTAAACGAACACATAAGTGTAAAATAAAAAAGAAAAGAAAAAATGCCTTTAATTTTTCGTTTTTCCTATGCATTTGTTCTTTTGATTGTTTGTTTGTTTAGTTGTAGTTGGGCTTTGTCTTTTATTTTGACCCCTTGTTGTTTTGAATCAATAAAATAAATCGACAACTCATGGAATAGACAAAGAATTGTAGTACATATTTTTATTTTCATTTTAACCAAAGTACGTGTTTCATATTGATTGATAAATGAAAAACAAATGAAATTTTTTGATTGATCATTTGGTTACTCAAACCCCGTCATGTTTTCTAAATTTCTTTTAATATTATCATTTTTTTTAATATTTAAAATACGATTAAATTTTAAAAAATAAAGGAAATAGTATAACTTTTAAAATATGAGAAACGATTATGAACAAAATTCATAAGTTTAACCGCTAGTCAATCTGATTTATTCTAACAAAATGCATATTTGGACCAACTCAACCAAATTCAAAATCAAACAGGTATGTTCCTCGTAATTAAGTAGGAAAATGTTATTTATTTATTTTTTGAGCAATTGCCACCCCTTCTAAGACTCTGTTTGGTTGTCATTAATTTTCAAAAAATATGTTTTGAATAACATTTTTTTGGAGAATATGGTTAAAAAATATAAATAAAATTGAATTTACATGGAGAATATTTTATTAAAGTCATCAAACAAACAGGGGCTAAGAATAAATTAAAGCCACCAAACAAGAGCTAAAATACGTGGATCACGCTACATGTAATCAGAGATTACATAATGTGACGTGGTACTTTATATATAATTTGTCAATTTAAAATATAGTCAACTTTTTCACCAATTTTTTTCCTTCACATCATATTATATAACTCTTTATGCATAATTTTAATGTACAAATGACAAAATAAAAAATATTTGATGATATCAGTGATTTATGAAATCGAGAAAGGAAGAGGGCCTTTTTGCTTGTGGGGACATGAGATCTCTTAAGATACGAAAATTGTAACAAACCACTGTTCCCATATCTACTCTTTCACGTTAAAATGGACCAAACCTACCCATCCCCCATTCCTAACTCTATTGATATTTAATTCATATATAAAATAAACTATAAACATTTCAATAACAAAACAGTCCCATGCCTCACTATTCCATTACCGTTCAATGCGGCAAATTTTTAATATAGTTTGATGAAATGTATAGTTGAAAAATTAATTAAAATCTAGCTTACTAAACAAGGACCAAGTCGTATACAACTATGCTAAAGTAAAAATAGATACTTACTTTCCGTGTTATGCAAAAGAGCACATAGCTCATTTATATGCAATCAAACTAGGGTGGGCCATCAATTTCCCTTGTACGTGGGGAATGTTCAATGCAATTATTATCTAATATTTTCTACTAACATGACATTAATCACAAATTATCATACCCACATGGTCATGGATAAATTCAAACCTTAAAACCAACAAAAAGTAATAGACCAGGAAGAAAATAGAATACTTCTGTACAAATGATGAACTGGGATTCCCATATTCATTTTTGTGAAACTGTTGGAGCAAGCGAGAATCCAAAACTTGTTCAAGGGTTGAAGATGAAGTTGCCACATTTGCACTTCCAACAAATGGGTTTGTAGTTTGAAATATCATCACCTCTTGAATATTGTATGGATAAATATTGAGTAGTAGTTGCTTTTTTGATGCTGGGGACAATAGGAACCTGAATTGCCACACAGTTTTTATTACATCTTGGTGGTCTTGATCCTATCATTACTGACCTCTCTCCATTTCTTCCCTGCCCCTATTAAACAACAAATCAAATAATGTCATTAATTCACTATATATATTGTTTCCATGAAAAAGGTTGTGGAGAAAGTTTAAGTGAAATTTCTTTTATTTTAAAAATTTAAACCTCACCTGAGTCTGAGTAGTGTCACTTGGAGGCTTGTGCATCAGTATTCTTCCTGTAACATGCAAAAACACAGAAATTCCACTTCAATATACCGTCTTAAGCTTGTTAATGATGGATTAGAAACAAGTTCATTTACCTTGAGCCATGAATTTGAGGGGGCCTAAGCTTGAAATGAGTAAAAAGTTCAGAAAAGTGATTAGATGTCTACTTTTTGTATGATGTATAAATTTCTTGGCCATTGAATTTGAACTTGAACGGAAAGCTAATTATAAGTTGTAGCTGTGAAAGTGAAGAAGTAAAAAAATACAGAATTAAGCTGGCTTGAATCAATGTCTTGGCAGTATGAATAAGTTGGAATTAAGATAGAAAGTGGAATGCTGCAAAGGATTAAGAAGTTGAGAGAGTGGCCAAAAGGGAAGAGTAGTTGCTATAAAGGCAGTAGAAAAACACAGAAAGACAGCTGCAAAGAATAGAAAAAGACAGAAAATGAAAGGGCTTATGGGCTTTCGTTTTCTTTGAAAAAATGTGCTCTTTCAATCTGTCCCCTCCCCTTATAGGAATTATATTGTTTTATATCCCATGTAAGTGCTTGTTTGGGAGGAGTTTATAATTTCAGCTCAATTTTGATAATATGTAGAAATTAATGTTGGATAAGTGATAGTACCTTTACTTACAAGAGTGATTTGATCGTAAATAAACAAATTAGCCAAACAGTATCTAAGTTTTCAATCAAACAGTGGATTTAATAAGTTAGGTTGCTGCAATATAGGGTAGGTAAAAAAGGGGCGCAGCCTACTCAACTGTGAAGTCATATAATTGATTGCCTACGTATCCACGCTACCAAACCTTAGATTTACTTCATTTATTAGCAAAATGTGCAGCTAATGATCAGCCCTCTACGTGACAATGTAGCAATAAGTTAACACTTTACCATTGGCGATCATTAAAATAAATAATCCTATTAGTATTATCACCGACTATCTTTTACAACTCCAGCTTTCTGACTCTACGATCTCTTTGAAATTGGCACAATCCACGACTATTACAAACAATATTTATTTTTTGTTAATTGTTTGTTATAATTCACGAACAATTTATTAGCGCAACTTACAAACAGGTTGAAAAACGCAAGTTCCACGCTAACAGTACCTAGAGGGAGGTGAATATGTATTTAATGCTGAATTAAAAACAATTTCGAATTAAAAAGCAACAAGTCACTTTTAATTCTTATCTATATAGTTAATCATGCAAGTCAAATTATCCTATGTTAAATTACCATAGTTTGCAAATCATAAACAATAAAAAATAAAGCAGTAAAGAACACAAGAATTGTTCACGCAAAAACCCAAGTGGAAAAAATTTCGAGCACTTTACCAGTCAATCCATTATAAACGATTATGTACTTACAGTCTACCAGACTAGATGACGACACGAACTATCTTATCTTCTGACTATAATTCTAACAGCTCTCCTGAATTCTGTGCTCCCATGCACCAATTCCAGCTGCAATAACCAACGCTCTCCTGGAACTCTGCTATCCTACAGCAGTCCCTAACTTGGTAGAATCGCTTTTCTCTTGTGGATCACGAAGAATAACCCGTTCTTCACAGACTGAAACTCTAATCGCCTTTCTCAATCTTCAGCACCTCTGACAGATACGTAGGAAGTATGATTTTTTGTATTTGAATTTGAATCTGATGTTTTTCTCTCAAAAGATCTTAGGGTCCGTTTGATTGTAAGAGTGAAAAATTGGTGGAAATAAAATAAATTCCAGGGAAAGTAATTGTCTAAAAATTGTTTTACAGGGAATTGTTAATTTAGTGTGTTTGATTTATATAATTTTTCACCCGAAAAATTTTAAATTTTGTGTTCGTTTGACTTTGTTGTACATGAGAATTATCTATTAAAGTGATAATTTTTTTCACAATTGGTTATAAAATTTGTTTCCATTGCCAAAATAAAATAAAATAAAATTCTAAAAAAATCATTTTTCATCAAAGTTTAGTATTCGTTCGGTTTTGTTTTACATGAAAATTGTCCATTAAAGTGANTTCGGTTTTTTTTTACATGAAAATTGTCCATTAAAGTGATTTTTTTTTTTTTTTACAATTGGTTATGAAAAAAAAAACAGCATCAGCACCTAGAATTTGAGGAAAATAAGCGCGTGAGAGGGGTGGGGGAAAAATGTTTTGCTTAGAAAATTGTGGCAATCAAACAAGTCAAAACCAAGAAAATGGAATTCCTTTTCCAAGTTCTAGGGAAAATAACACCAATCAAACAGGACCTTATACAAGATGAATGTTGAAAGTAATAATGTGGAGGATTCACTCTCTAGACTTTTTCTCTCAATAATTAACCTTAAAATTTCGTACAGAATGACTTCTGAAATTTATAAATAGGGTAGAAAACCTATGGGCCAGGAAATAAGTCTTTAAAACGCGAAATAAAAATTTTCCCTAGAAAGCTGTCACTCGAGCAAAGGAGCCAGTGTCGCTCGAACGACAGAGTGTCACTCGAGCGAAGGAGGGGCGACGGTCTAGCGATAATATTTCTGCTTTTGTAGTTTGAGTCAACTCTTGATAACAGTCCAGCAAAAATCCGCGTTGTTTTCCTCGTTCCAAACTCGAAATCCTAGACCTATTTAACTAACTTTTAAGCAAATTGCACATTACTCCTTGAACTATTACAATCTATCAAATTAAGTCCTTTTCTTTATAGAATTTGCCAATTACAAAATCAACTAAAACCTACCACAGGTCAACGAGAATATTCAATTATGGTTTACCTTTAAATCGTATTAAAATTCACATAAAAATTAAAAGAAATATCCACGCATCAGTAAATTAGCAAAAGTAACCAATGAAGGTAAATATAACTACTAGTAGCAGCATAGAATTAACTTTCTCAATACTTGTGTGACTCGATGTATAAGTTACACAACAAAAAATTACCCTTACTCCTACATTTCTCTCTGCTTCAGATAAATACATCAAAAAATAGAGCGAGTTTGCATGGGTGTACACTTTCTTCGTTATATTTCTATAATACAAAATTGTCGATCATATGTTGTATTATATCGGCTCCAGCAGAATTTATGCAGTACGTTTTTACCTGAACACATAAGGTAAGACAATGTTACTATAGCCTATTCATCATGAAACCGAATAAAAAACTACTAGGTGATGAACTCTTGAAAAGGCATTAAGCAAAATAATGGTGGAAATTGAGTTTTGAAGAAAGTAATGCTGCAACGGTCTAACTGATTAAGATCTGCTGAGGTAGCTTAGTGCAATTTCAAATGTTGCCGAAGAATCTCAAAGGGATATTTTGTCAAAATTTGACGTAAATCTTATGTCGTGCTATGAATAAAAACGCATTCTGATGTAGGAAGTGATTTTCTGAAGTCATATAATTTACACCTAAATGAGTTAAAGGGGTGGTAAGATAGTAATTTATTGTTAGATGGTTCAAATCACACAATCCACTGTGGATATAATGCTCGAGGCAAGATCAGCTCAAGTTCTCTGGTGGTCGAAGAAACTATCTATGCATTATGGATCCCATGTGACAATGGATACATACCTGAATAGTATTATGTGCAAGAAATCTTTGTATACTTCCACTGAAGTTGACATCAATACGTTCCCAGCTCAATGTCATTAAACCTCTGATCATTTCCTCTACAAGTGAAAACAACATGAATGTCAACAATCTAGAACTCTAAAAATAGTGTAACTATAAAGAAATTTGGACGTTAATCTGCAGTTCTAATCATAAACACAGATTATGAATAGTAAAATGTAGCAACACAGACATATTTAATTGATAAATTCCTTTATAGTTAGGGCCCACTCAAGGAAAAATGAAAAACAAAACAATAACACAATATATCAGAAAAATAAACTCGTTTTATTTGTAGTAAATATAAATTTTGAGCAATCAGCCGTCTTCATATGTTATCTGCCATCAGTGCATGCTAGTGTGTAAGATTTTATGACCATTAAAAAGCTAAATGCCCAAATACTTTCATTTAAAATATGCTGTGTAATTTTATGTTTTGCAGTGAAATTACACGAAACCAAAGACGAGAATTCCTCTGTAAAAACAAGTAATTTTTCTGAGTGGACCAGAATACTTCTAGCCAAAATACCTAATTTCCTGTCATCCAGACTGCTTAATTGCTTGTTGTCGAGGAGCTTGAATAAGATTTCGAAAATCATCGAAGATTGAATAAGATTCCGAAGATCGTCGAAAATTACGATTATATTATATTAATTGTATTAGATATAGATAGACTGTTTTTACTATTAATTAATATTGTAATTGATTGCTTCCATATTTAGTTGTTATTTTAGTCCTATTTAATGAGAGAACCTCTCACAAAGAGGGGTATCGAGTCTTTTATTAAGTATATTTGACATGGTATCAGAGCCAGTTTCTTAGAATTTTTTCTTATTTTCTTGGTTAGGTTTTCTCAAGGCGGGAGGAGCTTTTTTGCTCCTCTTGTCTGTCTTCGTCAAATCAGATGTTTCTTTTTTTTTCTATTCATGTTCCTTTTAACGTATTGAAATAGTGATTCAAAATCAGCCTTTTTTTATTCTGAAAATTTATAAAAAAAAATAAATAAATCTGTCTTTGAGTTTTTTTGTGTAGGTTGTTTTGTGGGATTTCTTCTACCTGCAATATCTGAAGTTTTGACCGGTGTTTCGGCGTTATAGGTTTTGTTGGAACACAAATTATGTGTTCGATCAAGTTCTTTTGACAAATAGAGCTCACTATGTGTATCGGCACACTTCGTGAATTTCTTTTAGAAATTCTTCTTGGGGAGTGAGTTATCATAGTTTATCGTCGTTTCTCATAGTAATTTTGAAGTGTTCTCGTAGTATTTCGTAATATCTTTGGAGTGTTCTTGGAGTGGCTTTGGAGTAGTTCTTTGTTGTTTTTGCATTATTTGTTGTTCTTGGTCTCTCGTCGTCACTAATATTCGTAGTTGGTTGCTCTGATTTGGATTTCTTAGTAGGCACAAATATTGTCACCGTCGTCAGTTCATAATTGCAAATTGATACTTTTACTAACATCAATTTGAGAGGGGTTGGGGGGGGGGGGGTGTCAAGGAGCTTGAATAAGATTTCGAAGATCGTCGAAGATTGAATAAGATTCCGAAAATCGTCGAAAATTACAATTATATTATTATAATTGTATTAGATATAGATAGATTGTTTTGACCATTAATTAATATTGTAATTGATTACTTCCATATTTAGTTGTTATTTTAGTCCTATTTAATGAGAGAACCTCCCACAAAGAGGAGTATCGAGTCTTTTATTGAGTATATTTGACAAAATACCTAATTTCCTGTCATCCAGACTGCTTAATTGCTTGTCACCACACAAGTAAATGTTTTGGCTCAGTGCTACTATGCCAAGGCCTTATCCACGTAGGCAGAAAATTACCACACAATTAATGCATCATGATAACTATCCTATGACAGCAGATATAAAAATAATGTGTGAATACAACTTTAACCTAAGCAAAATGTAAATATTTATCCATTTCATTAATAGTTTAAAAGAAAATAAATTTCTTATTAGTCAGAAATATGGCCTTGCTCCAATAAAATCCTTTTAGAGAATATAAGTACATAGTTATTGAAGAATTAACAAACCTTCCATTTCATTGGTCTTGCCTCTAACAATTTTGGCTTCCAAACGAACTTCTTGAGGTTTGTCAGTGTTTGAAGCCACTTCATATAAAACGTGTGGGTATTTAGCATGTTTTTGAAGATTTCGTCTCTGAAAAAAGAACAGTATAAGATGATCAGCACATATAAGTTCAACTGTATAATCGCTAAGTTTTACCTTTGGTAGCTCATTCCTTCTACGCAGTGACGATGAACTCCATCCAACAAGATCTATGTAATTTGTCAAGATCTTCATAAATCATACTATAGAAAAAAGATACAGCAAGAATAAACTATTATTTTTATTTCAGTTAGTATACTTGCATTTCAGATAGTCATACTTCTACCTATCTACTCTTTCATGCTTTATCCCACAGCTCATAAATCTAACCCATAGATCAATTTGAGCGCAGTCTACTCACTGAGATGAAACCAAAAGAAATGACTATGCGGTAAAACAGAAAGAGGATACGGTCAAAACGTGCATTCGCATAGGCCACACGTCGCTTGAATGAGTGCAAAGCAGATCTGCACAAGAATCCAGAATGCAAAAGATTTCACCAGTTAAATTTGCATTTTTTGAAAGATAAAAAGTATAATGAATTCATGATAACGCACATAAATTTAAGATCTTCAGTGTCATTGACCATCTGAAGCAAAAGAGGAGATTTTCCATCATCACTATCAGTCAAGAATAGATGTTTTCCAGTTCTTCCAAGTATCCATGATGCACGTGATGCTATTTTCTCCATGCTGTAAAGCCCACAGAACAACGGTACCTGCAAGACTACCAACTTGTAAAAACAAATTAACCCTGAATGCAAGACCACATTGGTCATATTGGGATAATTGAGCAGCTAATGGTTGCATTAGCAATAACATTTTCAGAGAAAAGTAACCAAAGATGAATTAACCATTTTCCATTTCTAAGTGAAAAAAATCAAACAAGATAGGATACATCAGTTCTAGGAAAAAGAAAAAAATGGAGAGATGATCATCAATTCCCACGTTTAGAAAAACCAAAACTGGAAAAGTAGAACACTAGAGCATGCATTTTCAAGTTCCTATTGCAGACATAATATTAAAGGGTTCTTTACACAGCTCAAACCTATCAGGAAAGTAACACGTCAGTGGCTTACATCTATCCAAATTATTATGAAAAAAGAGAGATGACCCCTCTAATCCTAAGCATATAAAATAAAACTAAGATCACTTTCAATTGATTATAGTTAAGGTGTGGGAAATTGACTACTTCCATACTAAATAAATTGTACAAGTAAAAGCATATTTTTCTAGGATTTTTCTTCTTACTAGATAATAAAAAAGGAAAGATGCGTACATCTCAATTTTCAATCTAATACATCATCAAGAGACCCTGTGAAGAACAATGAGGAAACACTGTACTTGTGACTGTATTCTGCCAAATTCCTCGAACAGCTATTAACTAAGACCATGATCAGACATTTTAAAGATGAGGTGTCATAACAAAATAAAGAAAAATATCTTCTTTTTGGCTACAGATTATTTAATGATCATTAATAAATTGCTTTATAATAGGAACTAAAGAGAACATTTTTCCAAGATCTCGGCAATGCATCATCAATAGAGAAAGCAATCTGCGTTTAACAAATTCAATAACCTGTCTATGCCCCCTTGATCCAAGGTGTGGTGTTGCAAAGGTAATGAAGTTCACAGGTTGAAGTCCAGCAATTCTGTCTTTACATTTCTCTTCTGCAAATGATCTGTTGGACTCCCCTTGACACTTGCCATTTTCTTCACCAAGATTTCTTGAAACGTCTTGTTGATAAAGCCTAGCAATCGCATATCTTGCGATTAGGCCACCAAGTGAGTGACCTACAAAAGAAATCTTTTGAAGATTTGGATGGCGATCTACAACAGAAATCACCTGAAATTTCAAAAGGGAAAAATACTCTAATCTCCATCTTACAGAAGCATTTGATTCAAATCGTAGTAAAATATTTGAATGACTAGTATTAATTCCAAACACAAGACAGCAATCAAGAGAACAGTTAGTCCTACAGAATGAAGGTAAGGGAACGGTTTATTATTATTTGAAAAGGCATCACAAACCTCATTAGCTAATCTCGTTCCCATTACATCGACACCATCAAATGTCAACGTTGAAGAATTAGATTCACTGCCTGGACATAGGACATTAAATAAAAGTAATTCATGTCAACATTTAAAGCCATTGACTTCAGCTAATATAAAATATAGAAAAATTCATAAGCTTCAACTATTTCTTGCAAATATGATAATATCCGAAACATTCATTGGGCAGTCCACGAGTTTACTATTGTTGACAGCTTGAGCTACATCATTGAAGGTTGCATAGTTGTTTCCATTTGATACAACAATCTAAAAGTGATTTAGCAACATGGAAGAAAGTGTAATGTATTTGTTGCAGAAAGATATTGCAATTCTATAAATGACAGGATCTTTTCCCTATAAATTAACTTATGTGTTTGGTTTCAATATAGAAACTAGCAAGTTAGATCAAATTTATGTTCTGATTTAAATTCAGTGTTCATTATGTCTGCTGCGTGCAATGCTTTGGAACATACAATTACAACTACCAGGAATGCGATCAGGTTTTATGTATAACAGTTTTTGTGAGAACAGAAAGTTATATATTTTTAGACTTGGTTTTTATGATGCTTTTATAGATGCAATGATAGATAAATCAGAATGTAAAGAAACATTTCAGGAAAACAGAGAAGCTTTATTCAGGAAGATTATCTCAGAAACTTGTTTTGGATGTGATCATGTGAACGGTATGGTGGAATTAGTCTTATTTCGAGTTTCTTCTCGAAATCTATTCAAAATATTTGACAAGAAATCGTTGACAGTTTCCTTCTTATTAATAAAAAACTTACTGAAATCATGATCATGATCACGTATTCATATTGAATGAACATTCTCAAAAAAGCTTAGGAATACCACATGAGAGCCCCAAGCCTAAACCATCTCAGATATATATTCGATGTCAACAATTCTAATTTTAGTAGAATTATTAACCATTGAAATTTAAACACGTAACCCAGTACACCTGAAAGGGAAATTTGACATCAAGTGCAATTCACAAGCATTAAAGTGAGCCGGTAAGTGTAAAGTATGCATTTAAGAGTCTAACTGTTTCATCCTACCAAGAATTGTTTTAGTTCAATGCTTGTGTTAATACAAAAAGTACTTGCTTGTGAGTACTTTAAATGAATATCTATGCCACTTTCTTCTGTCATTCACTTGATGTGGCTTACCAAGCCACGTGATTTCCCTCCATCCCTGCAGCGGCAGTGACTTGTATCTGCCTCTGTTGTGCAACCAGAAGAAGCACTGGTGAAGTCGGAAAAAAATGGTTGGCTCATAGTACGTTTCTTTTACTCTTGTTAAAGTTAATATATGCTCAATAAGTGAAATTCTAGTTCCAATCCTAATCATTCTCAATTCAGTAGGGAAGTATCCATCTTCAGTTCGTTAAGCTATAGAACAAACTCCCAGTTCATATTGTCACAAAATACTTGACCATTACTCTATGTATATTGGATAAAAACGTCATGGCAACTAGAACACAAATTTTCATGTATGTAATTAACCTTCATTTAAAATGTTATCTTTTTGAATCCATCATTTACCCTAATAGCTCAACAATAAATGTGAACAGAAAAATAATAAAAAATGGTGAAGATAGAATTTACAGTGTACGACAACATCACTAGGATAGGCCCTGACAAATTGTTTGGCGGCATATCTCCAATTTTGAGCACTGCAAAAATGTAACGTAAAACAATCATTAGTATCTAATTATAACTACATAAATAATTTGTAAAATACTCCAAAAATCCGAATTTTCATCATTCCACTATCCAGATTCAGGGCATCAAATCATAGATCATATTATTATTAGTATCAGTAATATAAATTAACCTTCCAATAATTCCGTTAACCATAACAATAAGGTGATTCGGCTCGCAAGTCTTCTCATTGCTACCAGCTTCGACGTCAAAACTTCCGTCAACGTTGGGTTTCTCCTCCACAGCCGCTAATTCGTCATTCAATTTCATACAACCCAACTTGGGAATAAAATTAAACTTGCTCTTTTTCTTCTTCTTCTTCATTAAATTCTTCAAATTATCATTTCCTAGCTTGTTTTCATTCAAATCAATTTCTGGTTTTTTCTCATCCTCTTCTCTGACAGTTGCTGTACTAGTCTCCATCTCCATCTCCATCTCCATCTCCATTGAACCCATAATGAATACCGTAATCTGTATACGAATAAATTTCTTTTCTATGTATAGTTGTGCTTTATAATCATGGAGTAATCGAGTCAAGGTTTTGAATTGAATTTGGTGGAAGAACAAAAAAATATTTTTTAAGGAAATGGGACAGACAACCTTGACTTCAAAAACGGTTCCATTACTACCTTTATTCTTTAACAGGTGCAAGTTTAATTAGGTGAAAGCAACGTGCATATTTAATAGTTTCGTTTAAAAATTAATTTGCTATTAATAAATATGTAATTTTTTTGATTAATTAAATAATTAATGATATAATGTTTAT
>CAIGRO010179228.1:0-10805 GCA_903798355.1 Fraxinus baroniana
CTAAAAAATCATTTTTTTCATCAAAGTTTAGTATTCGTTTGACCTTTGTTTGCATCAAAATTGTCCATAAAAGTAATTTTTTTTTTTTTTACACTTGGTTATGAAATTTGTTTCCATTTGAAATTAAAAAAAAAAAAAAAAGGTCAAAAATGACGGCAGTGGCTTGAAAACCAATTCTCACCTTTTAGGTGTCACCAATTTGAGGGAAAAAATGGCGCGTGAGTTCCAGCCAAGAAAATCAATTCCCAAGAAATCATTGCCAATCAAACATCCATTTTGTCCAAAAAGAAGGAAAATTATTTCCAATTCCATGGAAAACAAGACTATCAAACAGGGCCTAATTTCATGTATCCTACGAGAGAGTCTAAACATAAGTCGAATGACCAACATGAAACAAATTTGTAAGTTCAGGAACGTCTCGTAAATTTCCCCACGTAGTATCAAGACTAACGAATCGCCATCCTATAGATGGAAAACAGTTGAGCATTGAGCGAAAACAATGGAGGGTGGGAGAGAGAGAGAGGATTTACCGGTTTGCAGAGAGAGAGAGAGAGAGAGGAGGAGGAATTTATAAGGAAGAGAAGAGTCCCCATGGGGTGGGGTATCAATTGAAAAAAAGGCATAAAAGGAGAAGAGGGTGGGAGAACTTCGTCTTTTTTAGGAGTTTTTCGGTAACGGAATAATTCGCTCTCGCGCTCTCCCGTTGCCATTCCGTCTCCCTGAATGCCTCACCAGTATTCAGGGTATGTAACTTCCATTTCTCCATTCATTTTGCTAATTTCTGGGTATGTATGTATATTCCTTGTGAAATTTTATTGTTTTTACAATGTTCATTGCGATTATTTCATGATTTTCGGTTTTGGTTTTTATTGAATGCATCAATTTTTTAATAGGCTTGATAAATTGTAATATGGATCATTCTTCTTTGAAATACACCCAATGATTGAGGAGCAATCATGCACTGTTTCCTTCTCTCGAGTATGCTGATTTCTGATTTTTCCTTCATTACATTTTGAAATAATAATAATATTATTATGGTTTAGTTTTTCGTTGAATGAATTCTGAATGGGCTTCAAGCCAAATTGTAATATGCATAATTCTTCTTTGATATACACACACAATGATAGAGGAGCCAATCATACAATGTTCTCCTATTTCAATCAGCAATTGTGTACGTTAGAATTTTGAATCACCTCTCTTCACATGCTTATATCTGCACGGGTAGGGACAATCACGGGGTGGCTTGTATGAAATTGAAGAAATTAATTAAATTTCAATGGTGTAATTTAGTGGTTTTTTATTCAGAGAAATGAATATATTCTTTTTTTTTAATTAAATTATGGAAGATTAAATTCTAATTTTCATTGATTTAAGAGCAACTGGGCATACTATTACCATTTTATCTCATTTGCAGTTTCTTGTGGCAATTTTAAGCGGAGGAGCGAGGGATTAATAGGATGGTACGTGCCTTTTCAATCTTATGTTTCAAGCAATCATTCATTAAAGTTCTGAACTTTTAATGATCTATAAACCATCCATTTATGCAGGATCTAAATCATCTGACAAATTTTTATCAACTATTGGATGTTTGATAGGTGGTCGGAGATTAGCACCATGGTTTTTATTGTTGATATTTGCAGCCTTTTTAAGGCAAATCTCTAGTAAGAATAAATTGGTTGCTTTGCTTTATTTAAGCTTCTTTTTGTATGTTTTGATCAAATTAATGCCATTCCTCTCCCCTTTCAGTCTCATCTTTCGTTGTTTAAAACTTATTATCAAAGTAAACCTTATGAAGTAAACCTTTAGATAAGACGTGCTATCTGAATGTTGATGTAGACTTGTGTTTCATCATGAAAAATGTTACTTATTTTCCATATTATCATGAATTGCATCCATTAGTTCAGATAAAAGGAAGAAATTATGTTTGTAAAAACTGAAACGGCAGTGACATTTATGCACCACTTTTGGTTAAGAAACCTTTGGTATTAATTCAAGCTGGAAAAATAAATTTTTAATTCATTTTAGATCAAGTTAATTTAATTACAATCTTGCCTTGGATTATTATTACATTTTGATTCACCTCAATGACAGTCCAAACTCAAGAAAGAATCTTAACTTAACATGTTAGGATTCTGAGGGACAATACGGTGTTTGTGAGCAGCTTTCCTTATCTATTTGTTCAGATTTCTTGTTCTTGTTTGGGTTGAGTTGAAGAATTCTGAGTATTCTATTATTAATGCAGATACGTGATGTCTAATCTCCCAGGGAAGACTAACCCTCTAGGGATCCTTTGAAAAACAGCCCTTAGCATGTATTATAGCCATTTTCACCTGCATGACATTCATCAAGATGGCTGTTGCCATTGATCCAGGTCATGGGTTCAGGCCATTTGCTCGACCTTCTAGATGCAAACTCCAGTCTTACACTCAGCTTGATTACACAATGCTCAACTTCAGTCAATCCAAGCTTACGTACTCCTTGAAACATACATTTGAGTTCACTAACATCCACAAAAGCTTCTCCACCCCATGCCTATCTCATTCCTCTAGAGTTGAGGATGAATCTGATATCAATGCTAGGATTGAAATCATTGGTGGTTGTGCCACACCAAGAGTACGTACTATGGTTGTTGAGGTTGCCATAGCTATGGCCTCTGGCATCAATCCCGAGCCAGTCTCTAGTGGGCTTGGTGGGGCCTATTTTCTGCGCACTCGAAATGGTGATCCTATAGCTGTTGCAAAGCCCATAGATGAGGAACCTCTGGCATTCAATAATCCGAAAGGCATCAGTGGCCGTACTTTTGGTCAACCAGGAATCAAACGCTCAATTAAGATAGGTGAAACTGGCCTGCGCGAATCCGCTGCTTATCTTCTTGACCATGGTGGATTTGCCGGTGTCCCTCCTACAGTATTAGTCAAATTTTCTCATGTCAAATTTAATGTAAATAGTTCAGAACCAGTTCTGGCCCCGCTTTATAAGATCGCATCACTTCAACGTTTTGTAAATCACGATTCTGATGCGGGAGATTTGGGCCCTTCACGCTTCTCAGTCTCCTCTATACACCATATAGGGATACTAGATGTTAGACTGATGAATCTTGACAGACATGCTGGGAACATTCTAGTGAAGCAAGGGCAAGAGAGTTATGCCGCAGGAAAAGCTGAGCTAGTTCCCATAGATCATGGATTTTGCTTACCTGAATCACTTGACAATCCATATTTTGAGTGGTTGCATTGGCCACAAGCCTCTATACCCTTCTCGGAGTCTGAAGTTGAATACATATCCAGTCTGGATCCGTTTAAAGATGCAGAGCTGCTAAGAGTTGAACTTCCAGCAATTAGGGAGTCCTCCATTCGGATTCTTGTGCTTTGCACAATCTTTTTGAAGCAAGCAATGGATTATGGGTTTTGCCTTGCTGATATAGGTGAAATGATGACTAGAGAGTTTCAAGGAGAAGAAGAGAATTGGAGTGCATTCGAGAATATCTGTATGAATGCCAGGGCTAACTTGAACTGTGGAAGAAGTGATGATATTGTCTGCAGTGATCATGATGAAGACGAAATTTGTGAGATTTTCCAATTTGATGAAAATGAATATGGCCCCAATCAGGTTTTAGATTTTCCTCAGAACTTACAGAATTTTCCGGCAATAAGTGGTAAGCCACCAAAAATTCCAAGATATTCATCACTGAGTATATTAGATGACTCTACGATGTTTCCTTCGAATGAAAATGAGAATTGTCAAGATTTGAGCACCGGATGGGATGATGATGCAAATGAGGATGAGAATTCCAAGGCAGGTCGCTTGATGAGAAGTGTGAGTTTCCCCGCTCCAAAATATAGCCATGATGCTGAAGGAATTTCTTTCGGGGAAATGAATGATCAGGAATGGGTATTATTCTTGGATCATTTTGAAAAACTTCTGCCAGAGGCTTTTAAGGGAAGAAAATCCATAGGATTGCCAAAGCTAAGGTTGGGATCCTCTTGTGAATTTTGAAGAACATTTGAAGTGCAAGAACTGCCTGTAAGTAGCATCAGTTACTGTATGCTAACCCCTAGATCACAATCGTAGGATGTAGATAAAATTTTAGCGCGACAGGAAAAGCGATGGTAAAGCTGCCATCCTTTCCATCTCCACCCTTTTCACCTTTTTCTCCTTCATTTCCAACTTTTCTTTTTTCATTTTATCTTCTGTTTCTTTATAATCTTAGGAGCTGTATACTAGTGTAAAGGATTTGCCTTTTTATGAATGATCTTGTAATCGCAGTCTCGAATTGTAGGCATTGATCCTGATGATTAATTGGTTTAAATATGTATTAATGATTGTGTACAGTATTCCATCTTATCAACCTTATAGAAGAACAACAATCTCTGTTGCTATCGATGTGGTTTGATGATTTATGTTATGTGTGTTGAAAACTTTTCTGCGTTTAAACATTAGGAAGGCGGTATTTTTCATTTTCATAGTGAAGTTCATTCAGGTAGAGAAATTCCATTTGAAGTTTTCAGGGATTTTGGTAATGCTTTCATCAATATTGGCTCAGTTTCTTTGGTAATACTTGCGCTCATGACATGTCAGGCCGCGTCTATGGTGTTGATTGAAGTCCTGCAATGAGGATGATCGGAACTCTCGTCTAGACCTTTTATCTTCAGTTGTGTTGCTCCTACTGAAATAGGGATATTGAAAACTTTACATTTCTTCAAGTGACTGCAAACTTGTAATTAAATCTTCTTAAAAGATATATTAAGGAATACTACAAAAGGAAAACATGGTTTTATTCTTCTCTGTGATTTCCAACTCCCTATACAACATTTAATACCAGTTACACATTTCCTTGTGTTTGGAGACAATTATTTTAAAAGAAATTCCAAAAGTTATGGAAGTACATCCATACTTGAGAAGAAAAGTAATCTTGAAGCTGCTTTCCTGTCCTAATACTCATTTTTAACAGTTTCAAAACCATCTGTTGAATCCAGTTGTGAAACCCACAACTTATTTCGCAGAAGTGGCTTCAATTTCTTCTTCATCTTCAGCATTTTTAGGTCTTTAACTTTCGTGTTTTCCGCCACCAAATTGAAGGATCCAACTTTCGGAGTCGTTTCAGGAGGAGTAGGACCATTCCCATAGAAGACTGAAAAACTCAAATTCAAAGATGATTTGTGCTTGTCCAGAGCAATTGGGCAGGTTTTTCTTCTCTTGGGCTCTCGAATTGTTTCTAGGTTTTCTTCTTCCTCTTCTCCGCAGTGTGCGGCGGCGGGAGGTGGTGGATCTTTGGCCGTGATCCGGATTCTTGATGTGGCCTGAGCTTGCCTGAGCTTGTATTGATTGTTGTTTGTTGTGCATTTTTCTCTTCCATTTTCGGGTTCACGGGGAAAGAGACTGAGCAGACCACGACTACGGAGTAAAAGAATTCATAATTTGGGTTTAAGTTTCAACAATTCAAAATTCAGGTTTAAAAAAAAATAATACAAAAATCAGATATTTAGCTGATTAATTAAAAACATATATTATTTAAATACAATAAATTCAAGAAATTTATTTATTAAATATAGTAAGGACACAATTATATGCAATTTGATCAATTATCTAATTAATTAATCAAAAATTAATTTTCGGTCACAATTTATCAAATTAATGATCACAATTTTTTTTTTCTTTCATAAATCAAAAATTTTATAGGTCACAGATTACTTCTCNGACACAATTATATGCAATTTGATCAATTATCTAATTAATTAATCAAAAATTAATTTTCGGTCACAATTTATCAAATTAATGATCACAATTTTTTTTTTTCTTTCATAAATCAAAAATTTTATAGGTCACAGATTACTTCTCGAAAACGAATCAAAATTTCATAGGTCATATATTATTCATCGGTCACTAATCGAAAATTTTATTGGTCATAACTCATTTATTCAAATGAGTCACAACTTATCAAATTATTGGTCACGACTTATTTTTTGGTTACAGATCAAGAATTTTATATGTCACATGTTATTTCTCAGTTACGAATCGAAAACTTTATAAGCCACAAATTATTCATTGATCACAACTCAATTACAACTTAATAAATTGTGAGTCACAGTCACAATTTTTAAGTCACATATTATATATTTGTAAAAAATTAACCAATTATTGATTATAATCAACCAAATAATTGGTCACAGACACCCACCCCACCCCATCTCATCCCACCCACCACCACCGCCATGACCACCACCAAAGCCGCCACCACCACGACCACCGCACACAGCACCACCGTCAAACAGCACCACTGCACAACACTTGCAATCACTACCTCAGTACTGCCGCCAATAGCACCAACGCTAACTCGCCACCAGAACCACTACCACCACCATTGCAAACAAATCACACATGGCAGAAAAACACCACTACCATTACGTTATGCCAAATCCACTACCACCACCTCGCCTCCACAACACAACCACCAAATAGAGATCTACCATTAGCAGCCGATCCACCACCACCACTTCACCTCTACAGCACAACCACCAAATCTCGATCCACCATCAAGCGGCCAGATCCACCACCTCACATCCAAAGCACAGCCACCAAATTAGGATGCAGAGCACACTATCACCACGGCCAAATCCATCACCACAAACTCTAGATCCACCATTAGCAGCCCGATCCACCACCACTACCAAAACCTCTCAAACATCACCAAACCATGGAAACTACCACCAACAACAAACAAAAATCAACCAAATTTGGCGTGGCCGCCATCTTCATGCCCAAAATCATCTCAACACCATGGCGGCACAACGCCACTGCGAGCGGGGTGATTTTGATTGGTTATCCTCGCACCGTCCGTGGAGGTGCTCTATCGCGACGGTGGTGAGAGGTTAGGCTGCCGGCAAAGAGGGAGGGAAAGGCTGGTCTGTGGTACAAGAAGAAGAAGACGACACTGCTAGAAAATTTCAGATCTCCGCGCGGTAGCTACGACTGGGGCTGCGCACGACGGCACTCAGTTCGCCAAATGCCACTTCCGCCGGTGAAAAGGATGCCGTCGGTGAAGATGAAGAGAGGGAGCGAAAAATGAGAGAGACGCGTGAAGATGAGAGAGACAGGTGAAGATGATGATGATGATGATGATGATGATGATGATGATGATGATGAGAGAGAGAGAGAGAGTGTGTGTGAGAGTGATTTAGGTTAATATAATTAATAATTCAATTAATACCTGATTTTTGATTAAATAAACTTTCTGAATTTTGAATTTGGAAACTTAAATACCTGGTTTTTTGTAATTTCCTCTTGTAATTTTGAAGTAGTGTTTTTTAGAATGGATGGTTGAGAAATAAGGAAAAAAATTCGATTTACCATTCTGCACAAAAATAGTGACCTTCGGTTTGCCAATAGTTTTATGTTATCTTGTATGTAAACTTCAGGATAAAAAATAATATCCATTCCTCTCTTGAAGCTTGCTATAACTAAAGTTCACAGGTAAATAGTGAGCTGTGTATGTTGGTCCCTTTGTATCTTCCATTTACAACAGTTTTTTGCATTGTTATCTCAGCGAAAATTGCTGCAGTGACCATGGATGAGCAGGGAAATGCAACCTTTGAATAAGTGGTGCTTCGGATAAATTACGCAAGGTATGCTCCACAGACCACAGTATTCTTATGTGTTTACTTTTCTAAAACTGATGTTCTTGGTCGACTCTTCATACCTGATACCCTTTATCTGTCGTGTAGTATATGTGGATGGTTTTAAATAGCATGTGAAGACTACATCAGAACCTTGATGCGTACGCTAGATGTTTTTATATTTTCCATTCCATTAAATTTGGAATGCATCCTGTTAGGATCCCATAGTGACCAATAAGAATCCAAGTTCTAATAACAATTACATTTGATGTCTTTGATACATAATTCTCTTCCCATGGTTATGGTTGTACTGGTTTCAACATGTTAATTAGTGTTTCATTTACTTAATTGAGCATCTGCTCATCTATTGTAAGTTCCTAGATTGGAAATAATAGATCTCTTTTGGGCTCTTGCCTCCCAAAATACAAGATAACTATTGCTATGATGACAATCCACTCCTTGCTGCTTGTAGCATTTCAATCGAAAAGCAGATCCTCGAGGTACCCAAGGTAACGATTGGCCAATCTTTTGATAGATCTTGGGCAGGTTCTTTTACATTGCACATTTACAATTGTTCTATGTTCTTCTACTTGCAGTTAAAGGTTGGCGGAGGTGAAGATTGCTTTCCTCATAATGGTCGGTGGAATAACAAGGTACTGTTTTTGCCAAACATAATTGCTTGCTTTGATCATAATCCTGTGATTTCACATTCCTTCATATGATTGCGACCTGAATCTTTACCTTATTTGCCCTGTTTCAGACCCCAAATCCTGCATGGCCACCACCTTCTCAATTTCTTCCTTCACAGCGCGAAAGGTTGAAGTACCTCTCCACGAAAAGATGGAGTTTGATAGCTGGCTCAGGTCCTGTGCCGTGGCAAAAGGAACCCAGTTTTTTCAATATTTCTGGCGTCCAACTGATTTGCAGCCCGGGATGTCCTTAGAAGTCGATGTAGTTGGTGGCATCGATAGATTTCGTATTGGTAACAAGAAAATTCCTTTGAAAGATTGATTGACAGAAAGCTGAGTGTTGGTCCATCTGAAACACTTGAGAATGAAATTTCTGGTGATTATCTTTTCTTTCATTTTTCCTTCTGTGAAGAAACTCCTGGCTATGACATTTTCTTCGCTCTTTGAAAATTTTAGCATACAAGAAAGTAAAGCATGCCCTGCAATCTTATTCAAACTATTTTTTGCAGCATCCAATAGGGAAGATAAACCTAATCTCTCTGTAGCATCAGTCGTAAAAAATGAGTCTTCTACTTCAAATATGAGTTTGGCTTCTGCTTTTTCATCCAAATATGAAACAAATAATATGAACCATGATTGTGCAAGTCTTTCACAATGGCCCACCCTTTCAACTCCAATAGGTAAGCAAGTCTCCAGTCACAATGGAATGAACTCAGCTGGTGAAGCCATAGTACACACTGGAAAGGCTCGAGGAGATTGCTGAGGCCGTAATCAGTTGCTACCTCGGTATTGGCCGCGAATAATTGATGAGGAGCTACAACAAATTTCTAGCAAGTATCCAACTACCAAAAAATGCTAATCCGTATGAAGCAAATTATAATTATTTGTTTTTTTCTTGAAAATAGACCACCAAAGGACGAACATAATGTTAATACGAAATTATGTTATGAGGGTGACAAAACGGTCATAGTTATAGAGGAAGAAAATTTTTGGAAATGCCATTTTTGGTGCAAGTTTTCTTAAATGTTTTTAAAAACTTCATATTCATCATTGAAACAACTTCTCATTTCTTCTTCTCCGTGCCATCTTTATCCAACTTCTCATCGACTTTAATAGCCTCATACTCAGTTTTTTTCCCCCCATTTCTAAACAAATATTATCTTGCATTCCTTGGTTATTTTCTGCCATATAAACACCCTCAATGACACCATCATCTTTGGTTAACTCAATTTCTTCTTCACAATTCTGTGTTTCGTCCTTCAACTCAGATTCTGTTGGTTCTCTTGTAGAATGTAAATTGGGAAGAATCCCTGGAGGTTGCAGTTGAAAAAATTGGATTGCTGGAAACATCAGGTACTTGAAGCCACTAAAATACCATTGATGGTAGTTCGAAAGTTTCATGTTCATGTTATTATTTAAATAATAATTTAATAATGTAGCTATTTTTTTTTCTTTTTATAAAATTTCTTTGTACTTATTTTGTATTCAAATTACTAAGTTAAAATGTTTTGCTACATTTAACACACTAATATTACGTTCAACATAACCTAGCCCGTGCATTTATAGTGATAAGGAGAACAATGTTCCATACTTCATGAGACCTAGCCATGCATGTATTAATTATATAGTAATAAGAACAATGTTCCTAGACCCCTGTTGAGAAGCCACGGGTACCTCATATATTTCCCACAGCAACCCGCTTGAATAAGTGGGCTGCCAATCTTGGTGTCGGAACAGCTTCCAGTGGGGTTTTCATGTAAGTGACGGTTCCTGGTTGCTCCATCATATCAATATCTTTGACTCGGACCCCGGCAGGTGGTGCCCAAGTGAAGTGGTGCAACATGTGTCCAACCATCGACGTGACCAAGTTGATAGCAAGTTGTGCACCAGGACAGATACGCCTTCCAGAACCAAAGGGAAGTAGACGATAATCTGAACCCTTCATGTCGACATTCATCTCAAAGAATCGCTCAGGTCGGAATTCGAGAGGGTCCTTCCACACGGCTGGATCACGAGCAATAGCCCATACGTTAACACTTACCGTTGCTCCCTTAGGTATATCGTAACCACCAATCTTCACATTGGCATTGGCTTTATGGGGGAGCATTAGAGGAGTTGGAGGGTGCATTCTTAAACATTCCTTGATTACGCATTGCAAGTAAGGGAGATTGGAAATATCGGCCTCTGTCATGAGACGTTCCGTACCGATCACTTGGTCGAGCTCCTCTTGAATCTTCTTTTGGATCCTCGGGTTTCTAACTAGCTCTGCCATTGCCCATTCCACTGTGATGGTGATGGTGTCCATGCCTGCAGAGATCATGTCCTGCACAAGTTGATGTATACATTTTAATGTTGTTGCTACATACTAAGACCAGATCTTTATTACACTAAAATGAAGTGCCTGTTTAGAGCATGTCTGGTTAAGCTTAAAATATTTTACGGTCGATAAGTAAATAAGTAATTTTAAAATTAATGAATTTTCATTGGTTAAAATAAAAAAAAA
>CAIGRO010179251.1:0-17387 GCA_903798355.1 Fraxinus baroniana
CCCACTGTGGGTCCGCCCATGTGTATAAATTCTCTGTATTTAGTTCTTTATGTTGATAATATGTTGCTTGCCATTTGTGATAAATTTGAAGTTGATTATATTAAATTGAAATTGAAATTGAAATCTGAAATTGAAATGAAAGATCTTAGTCCTGCTAAAAGATATTAGGCATATAAATTTGGAGAAATAAAGAGAAAGACTTGTTATTTTTTGAATCAACATAATTATGTGATTAAAATTTTGAAAAAATTTAACATGGAAGACTGTAAACCTGTGACATTGCCTCTTGCTAATCATTTTAAGCCATCTTCTAATTTTTGTCCTAAATTTGATGAAGAATGTGTTAGAATGTCTAAAGTTCCTCATGCAAATGCTATTGATTCTGTTATGCAGTTGATAATATGTACCAAACCTAATCTTGCATTTAGTTTTAGCATGTTGAGTAACCATAGGGAAAACATTGGAATGCCTTAAAATTGTTATTTAGATATCTTAAAGGCACCCCTAATTTAGGTTTAATATTTAAATCAAGTAAAAATGATGTTATTTAAAGGATATACTGATTCTAATTTTGTTGGAGATAGATATAATAAGAGATTAACTTCATCCTATTTTTATACCTTATGTGGTACATCTATTAGCTGAAAACACAATTTCAAAAAGTTGCTGCTCTATTTTCAATAGAAACAAAATATATTGTTGCTACTGATACTGTAAAAGAAAGAATGTGGTTAAATGTGTTACTATCTGAACTTCATTTTGTTGATAATCATGCTATGTTGCTATCTGATAATCAAAGTACAATCTATTTGAATAGAAATCCTATATTTCATGATAGAACAAAGCATATTAATATTAAATATCATTTTAGATTAATATGCAAGTCATGACTTGTACAATGGAAGTTAATTAGAGATTACAACCCAAATCGGATCTAAACGGCGCCGTTTTAGCTTTTGAGTAATTAACAATCAAAACCTTCAAAAATAACCCGTCGATCAATATCTGCGAGTTACAAATTTGTGTGATTTGAATCTGGGATTTTTCTTCAAATCTGAATAAAAATGCAATTTTTCGGAGGATCAGAAATCAGCCCATCTCCACCAGTACCCACAGCATCAGGAAATAATGCGTACATGCTCTACATATTCAACAGAAATGGAGTCTGTTTGCTTTACAGAGAATGGAATCGACTCCTCAAGACTCTCAATTCCCACCAGGACCATAAGCTCATGTTTGGACTCCTATTCTCTCTCAAATCCTTAACCGCTAAAATGGATCCTACTTGGTACCCTTTTTTTATGTATTTGTTGATATGCAGTGATTACTCTAATTAACTGGGCAAATTTTCTTTTTTTTCTTCCTGAATTTGTTGTTTTATTTGGCAGTGTTGACAAAGGGAATCTTGGGGTGCCACAATTACCTGGGCAAGGTTGTTCATTTCACAGCTTCCGAACAAATACCTATAAACTGAGTTTTATGGAGAGCCCATCCGGAATAAAGGTTAGCTGATGCGCCCTTTCTGGTAGTGCATTTGATTTTTAATTATACACTGCGAGCAGCACCACGTTTTTAATTCTCAAATTGAAGGATCATATTGAAAGGGAAACATTTGCCAATTCTCTGAAAAGACATTACATACTGCTTTTTTCAGTTTAACAAATTTCCACTAAGAGGTTTAATCGGCTAGGAGTAATATTCACCATTGAGAGAACAAATGATTTGTGCATATCATATTTAACTAGAGTTATTGCAATCTTGGATTGGGTGCATCTTCTAAATCAATAATATTCTTCCCCCTCATAATTGATTAAGGTAAGGTGAATGTTTTGTTTTCTTATTTGATCGTGAGTTGTGACATTTGTTTTCACGGTTCATCTTGACTTCTCCATTCTAGAACCCCTTTCTTCAGATGTTGTAGTGATTATATTTATGGTTGTTTCTAATAAAATGATCTGTTGAGCTGCAGATCATCCTTGTCACCCACCCGAGGACTGGAGATCTTAGGGAATCCCTGAAGTACATTTATAACTTGTATGTTGAATATGTTGTCAAGAATCCACTGTATTCCCCAGGAACTCCAATTAGGTCAGTCATCTATTTTTCAATTATCTCCACAACTATATAGATCATCTAATTATCTGTATTGATCAAATGATCAATATGTCAGAATTTTAATTCTAAGAAGTGCACTCTTAGAACACTAGACATGCAAAGGTTTAAGGCATATAAGCGAAGAACTAAAAAGATTTATGTTTGTTCAAAATTCGTGTTCTTATGCCACAATTTATTCTGATATAGCCAACTTTTACTAGGATTTTAATTGGCTATGTGTGATTGGTCTTTGTTCCCATATACTACTTGAAACTATAACGGGCGATCAAAAGATTTCGTCAGTAGCAGTATAACGTGACAAGTACTATAAACAGTCCTATCCATCTTGCATAAATTCTTAAGAGCTATGATAAGGTTGTTCACATGTCTGAGATGCATAATGGACTATATAAAGTAAATATAGTCGAGTTAATAATTTAAACATTTCCTTTTTTGATCTAGTGCTAAGGTAATTTTGAATCTGGACATTACCTGTTTTTGGATGGCCGTTAGTGGTGTTGTATGTTCCTTGTGTTACTTTACTTTTAGAGTGGGTGAGGCTTAGTATTGAGAGCTATGATGTCCTAACACGGACACGTGTATTCGACATGACAAGTGTCGGATACATCGACATACAATTTTTTAAAAAAGTACTAACACGACACGTCGTCAATATATTGATTAAATCCTTTAAAATTCTTCATTCATATAGTATTTAGTTTTAAACTTGTTAAATTTTTATTTTTGAATATTGTAACTATGAGTATATATTTGTTATTTATTAATAAATTTTAATTAAAAATATATAATATTTCAAATAAAAAAAGAAAAATGATTATGGTAGAGTGTCTGAGGAGTGTCGATATTCGACACGTATCGGACACGGATACACTACTTTAGTTGAAGTGTTCATAATACATTGGTTTAGAGTAATATGTCATCTCCTATAAATGCATAATGAGTCCCTTGGGAACAATTTTCTATAAGAATATATAACGGAAAGACTATTCTAGGTCTCCAGGGTCACAAAAATGAAGATTAATTGATCAATCATATAGCATAACAATATTTACCCCTCTGGATTTTATTCTAATGTTGCATAGAAGATTTGTGTGACTTCTAAATGCTGGGGCATGTCTCTGCTATTCAATTAATTTGTTTTCAGAGAGGCAAAAATATAGAATAAGATGAAATGTTAAATGGATTTAGTAAAATACGAAGAGATATTTTAAGAATTGAGCATTCTTATAAGTTGTTTAAGGTAGTGCCTCTCAAAATTATCTGGAAGTACCATTTGAGATGGTTTGGGCACATTTATTGAAAGCCTGAAAACTTCTGGATGCACTAATTGTAAAAATATAGTATTTTTTAAATAAAACACCAATACAACCTCAGTGGTTCATCAGACTCCACTAGGGAAGGCTGATGGGGTTTGAGTTCCCCCAACCATATATGTAAAAACAAACTAACGAGAACAAGAGGAAAGGGGAATAATCCTGACCTCTCCAAGATAAAAAGATGCAACATATTAAGGAATGGAATAAGAGGGTAAGTATTACTTCCTATACAAAAAGAGCAAGTGAGGATCAAACTAACGTCCTCTAATACTAAAAAGTCTATCTGTCAATCTGTACACGAACTCCAAGTTGTCATGGTAGATCAAAAGGACTACTCTTGATAATAGCACTGATCCCATCCCTCAGATGTATGTGAGTTGGCAGCCAAGTTTCTCTCACGATAAGTGTGGAAATAGTATCACGATCAATTGAGAGGTGGTGTTTGAGAATGATCTGAACCGTCCATGATCCTCTACCGAGTGAACGAATACAGATGAGCTAGCCTCCACCTAGATGTTCGATAATTCGAGTCATCAAACAAGTAAAATTCCATCCAAGGTAGCCCATTACTCAGATTTTAGATGAGCTAGTCTCCATAAGATGACAAAAAGGTCTTAATGCACTATTTATCTTGTCTTGAATAATACCCCCACCACTAGCAAATCCATTTTTGACAGATTCGTCGATGTTGATCTTATAAGATTCCACCGGTGGAGTATGCCAAAAAATCAATATAAGGTGTACTATAAGAGGAAGAGTAAAAGAAACACCAAAAAGGGAGGCGATAGCCAAATCTCCATGTTAATGAATAGGTCGAAATAAGCGACCTATATAGAGGAGAGAAATCATGCGGTACTTTCCACATGATCCGTCTAGGTTCCACACATATCTCATTATGCTTTACGTCACTCCTCACAATTCATAGGAACTAAAACATTAACAGAGGAATGATGGTGCGAATGTGGTCCTTACGAACATATTGGTTCGAATACCTCGATCTCTAGAACTGAGGTCTAACTCTCTCATCTGATCTCATCAGCACCTGAAAAATATCTTCAAAACGATGCCATACTTGATCGAGATGGTGCTATGTGTGAAAATGTGTGAACTAGTCTCGATCCCCAAACAAGCGAGAGGCTATATGATAGACAATCCTTCTTTGAATGATCACATTGTTTGATCAAATCCTTTCATAGTCTCTAATAGAATAAAGAAACCGTAGTAGGTATAATGGTACTCCACATTAGTCGATATGAGTCTTGAGACTGTCGACTAAAGCGACTTGTTACCAAAATTACCATCCGGTGTATCCCTCTAGATAATAGGATCCGAAGCATTTGCCTATAGAGGTATAACCCCAATTTGCTCAACTTTAGACAGTGAAAGTACCTATAACAATCTTCCAGTATCCTATCCTAAGCTATCATAGAAGTCCTATACCCTCATAAGCGAATGTTGTCGATGTGGGAATAATGGCGTCAAAGTAGCCTCGCATATCCAAATGTCATGCCAGAAGGAGATCTATCATGTTCTAAGGTGACAAGAAATGTGGTTAGCCTTAGATTTGGCCAACTTCAACTTCCTCCAAGTAGGTGAAGTATTATATGGAGCTGATGCTAGTAGAGGGTGAGTCCCAGTATAATTTTTGCCTAGTAATAACTAAGTCTACGACGATCTTTGTGAATGAAAAAGCTACCAAAGTTTCAGGAAAAAAGTATCTTCGATATCATGCAATCTCCTGAACTCTAGTTTACCCTTATCCGTAGGTAAAGAGCCTTCCATCCCCTCCAATGTAATCGGTTCGCCTGATCCTTAGAGTCCCGAAGAAAATGCGCAAATATACTTTTCAATTTCTTCTATACAGCCTTAGGAGACTCCGTGACCTTAAGTAGATAAAGTGGTATAGAGGAACAACGGACTTCAGAAGTGTGATCCAACCTATGAAAGATAATAGTCGAGAGGCCCAACCTGATATCATACTCCTCACTTTCTGAATAAGGTCATTATATAAGATCACACGCTTAGCCTCCTTATATAAAGGGACCCCCATATAATTAAATGGCTGCTGCTAGTGCTTAAAGCCAGGAATATGCTCCAATTACCTTATCTAGCTAATAGATATCTTTCAAGGCAATATAAGTCCACTCTTGTCTCTATTCACTGACTGACAAACGTCCTCATAATGCTCAAAGCAATCAATTAGCCTTTGAATGGACTACTTATTGCCTTTGATGAATATAATCATGTTATCAACTAAAGAAAGATGTGAGATAAGAGTACTACCTACATGTCGATCGCCCGTGATAGCTTAAGTTCGAAACTACCGTGTGAGAAAACAACAATAGTGAGTCACAATGATGATAGGGACAGCCGTTCGGGAGTATTGAGAATCGATATTCCGAGATGCACCGCCTAATCATGTCAATTCATAGTTGATCAAATCCAAAGCCATCTAGAATACAATAAAGGGAACGCTAATCAATCCGAACATATGCTTTAGCCATATCAAGCTTCAACAATGTATTCCTTCCCCTTGCTTGGTATCGAAAGTGTGGAAAAGTTTCTGAGCCTATAAAACATTATCTCAAATTAGGCAACCAGGGATAAATCCACTCTGTTGTAGAAATATAATATGCGGCAACAAAGTACTCAACCGATTATTTAATAGCTTAGTTATAAGCTTGTTAAGCACTAGACATAAACTAAACATCCATTTACATGCCCCATCCCTTTTAGGGAGCAAAACAATAAAAGTAGCGCAAAGTCCTTGGGTAGGTGACTACGAGCAAAGAAATCCAACATGACCTCAAATACATCATCCTGTATGATCTCCCAACAATGCTGGTAGAATACGAATGAGAAGCCATTAGAATCAGCGGCATTATTTGAATCAATATTGAATATAACCTCTCGTACCTCATGAATCGAAGGAGGGCTGTCAGGAGATTAGCCTAATATTATATCGATAGAGTTATTAAAAGGATTTTTGCTTGTGGTTTTACTTTGGAGATGACTCTTATGTAGCCGAGTGGAAGAAGAGTATCTATTTAACCGAAACTAGTTTATAATAGGGCTTCCTTGAGTTGGGACTGTGCAAAAAGCACACTAACCGGAGAATCATGTGTTGAGTGGCTGGTAAACATTTGGTGAAAGTCTTCTCTCTTGTATTTTAACTGTTTTCTTCTGGTCCCATTTTCAACAAATTAGATGGTTTGTGATTGTTGCTTCCTCGGATGCTCTTAAATTTGGAACACTTTCACACATGCACCCCAACCTACACCATCAGCTATAGAAGAATTAAAATTGATAATAGTGCATGTTCAGATTCAGTGAGAAACAGTCAATTAGAGGCATGAGCCTATATGTATGGATTGGGAATGTTTAATACGAATACCATTTCTGCAGCAAGATCAATTGTTCACTTGAGATGATTTGACAAGTTACTTTACATTTTTACATTTGTTACCCTCCTATAAATTTGATGGTTAAGAGGTTAAATGGTGGGATTTTTGGGTGTGTTTATGGGTTTGTTGGGGGTGGGGATGAGGTAAATATGTCTCCATTCGGTGGCACAAAATAATATTGATTTAAAATCTGAAGGACTTCAGTTGAGTTCCCTCAAGGCCACTTAGGTGAGTACCCGGCCGTAAACTTCAGGGTTTCGTGGGAGTAGTCGAGGTGCTCGCAAGTTGGCCCGAACATCCGCGATTATAAAAAAAATCTGAAGGCCTTCAGATATCAATGAAGAAACGTCTCTATTGATAAGAAAACACATATAAGGTGGTTGTAAATGTTGAACATATTACGACTTGAGAATTTTGTGCCGGTTTCCTTTTATTTGCGTAGTACATTAGATTCAGTGGTGCACGAGAAAAGTAACACACCAACTAGCTTAAGTAACGGATGTATGAATTAGTGAACTTTCCAGAGAGTGTTTGGAAAGATGTGAAATTTTGCTAATTAAGCTCATGTTTGGTACACATTAAAATTTTCATTTTCATTTTTCTATTTCTTTTCAACTACATATTCTTGAATAAAATAATATTTTTTATCACATCAATAACTTTTCCTTCTTTTTTAACCACACATTCTCTATCAATCTACTATTTCAGAATACATTCTTTCAAAATAATGTGGCTCAAAAATACCCTGAGTTTATTCTAATAAGTTGAAATAGAAATTAAACTTGAATAAAATCAGGAGAAAAAAGGTTTATGTTACGGTTTATAGATAAAATTCCAAGAACAATGTTTTGTGGGCAAAATTGGAAACATCATGGGTTTTATTGAAGTTAAAGGAGTAAAATAATAATGACAATACATTCTTTGGAAAAGAGGGGAGGACAACCAAAGTTTAAAATGTATGATGATTTTAGTTAGTGTAGTAATAAGGGAAATGTATGTACAATGAAGTTTTTCCTCCTTCCCTAAGAAAAGTTTAGGTTTTACTGAACAATTATTTTGTTTTGTCAATCATCCGTTGCCCTTGGTTATCACGTTTCTGACTGATTTATTCTTGTAGAGGCTGTGTTTAACAACTTGTGCTTTTCTTTTTGGGACCACTGCCTGTGTTTTAGTTTATATCATCTATGACTAGTTTGATTAAAAAATTGGAAAATGTGGCACGAGAATCTTCTTTAGTTTATTCGTCGTGAGATCGGTGTATTCTTCATATTGATAATACGATTCATATTCCTTTTGGTAGTATTTGATATGTTTCCCTTGTTTGTGCAGATGTGAGCTGTTTGATACAACTGTTGATCAGTATGTCAGAGGACTTGGTTGATGTGGAAGGGAATTGTCTCCCCCATTGATACTTCTGTTTCGACCAGTAATGTAATACGAGCTTAGAGAAGATGAACAATTTGCTGCTGCACAAGATGTGGTGATCTAGTTCTCGGTTGGCAGGTTACACCATTACAGTCTCTGCTTTAGTCGTAGATTTGAGTCTTGTGCATATAATTGGACTTCTTCATTAGTTCTTATCTGTCAAATTCTGAATTTAATCTCGGTCTTTTAGTTTATTAGTTAATATTGATGACCATTTGCTGGTCTTTACAGTTATGTCACTCCTTGTTTGAAATTTTAATCTTGTGTGGAAAACAAAATTAGTTTTGGTGATGTGTTCTTTTGTATTTAATCATATAATCAGTGCATCCTAGAACCAAATTTTTGTCATCGATTGTTTACTATAAAAGAAAATGTTATGAAAAATCTTTTTATTGTTTATGTTCTCTTTTTCTACCAGGAATGAGTAATAATAGGCTAAGCAAGAATACTTGTAAACTCATTACGTACCTGTATCGGAGAGTAGTGCTTGGATACTCTCCAATACCCTTCAATACATACTGGATACATGTTTTTTTATTTTTTTTTTATTTTTAAAATTTTTGATACGTATCGGATATGTATTTTTTAATTATTTTCGATACATGTCCGATAGATATCGAATGTTTTTTTAATTATTTTAGTAACTCGTTGAATATTAATAATATTTATTGAAAATGCACAATTAGTTTATCAAGAAAATTATCTCTATTTAAAAGGAGAATTCAAAATATTGAATATTGGCGGAGACTCATTTGATATTTTTGAGAGTGTTGAACTACTTGAGGTTGCTAATCTATTATTAGATGGGTCAGAGTTAGAGAATATTATTTATGATAATGAAGAAGCTAATATTGACAATGTTTAAGAAAATGAAGTTTGGACAGTTAAAGATTAAGATAAGATGTATTTTTTTTATTATTATTATACTTCTATTTTAAATATTTTTATGAGTGAAATTATATTGAATTTTATAACACATAATTTTTTTTTTACATAATCTTTTATATACATTCACAATAGGGTGTAGGGACCACACATTTGAGAATTTTTTATTCACGTAAGCTCCGCTTGCATGTGAGAGGGTGACACATTTTCGGTAACCCTCATTCGGTACAAATAGAATTATCCCCAAAATAATGCACGCTACATTCACGAAACAAACTACGATAAATTTCCCTACCTACTAACCATAACTCCTTTGTTGCATTCACCAACTAGTTGAAAAGGTGCTATAAAGAGAAGTTCCTCCTCTAACTCCTTTGTTGCTGTAAAGAAACAGAGCCACAAATATCCAACGGAAGCAGTCAACAATAATTCACCAAGAATCCAGAAAACCCAATAACACCAAGTAATAGATTCTAAAAAATAGGGGCTCAGAATTTCTCACAAAGACATTGTATTCGTCTGTACAAAAAAACAAGCCACAAAGACCACAAACCCTAACTAAGAATGCACAAAGCAGCTACTCAATGGTTCAAAACCTTACAGCCAATATAACACTTCTAACATCTCAATCGAACAATCACCAAGACTAGAATCATGATTTGTGATTTGGTTTTAATCAAGACCGCAAAGAATCTAAAGAGAAGACAAAGAACAAGAGACAGATAACCCAAAAGCTTCTCTCACACTTAGTCAAAGAAAGCGAATGAATAATCTCCCAACAAATGGCCATCCATCTTCTTATATATAGGCAACCTCATCACCATAGGCTAAAGATCCAACGGACCAGAGCAGCACACATGGCATTTAAGTTGGGCTGGCTCTTGGGCATCGTCCCAAGTGTCAAAAATAAATGTCACAAATGGCATCATATTCCAACAGTTTCATTCACCAACTAGTTGAAAAGGTGTTATATAGGGATAAGTTCCTCCTCTCAGTTGCATTAATCTCTCTCTTTGCCTATTTACCTGCAGACTCAGGCATTAAATGCCATCCACAAGCTCTACATAAATGAGTAACCACAACTGAAGATTTCTCTCAAATTTACCTTTATCTTACCGGAGTGTTTTACATCCTCCTTTTGGTTCCAAAAGTGCTTATTTTGTGATCAAACTTGGATCAAAACTTTGACAGAAACCAAATAATAAAAAAATGTTTATAATTATCTTACCATTTTCATGTATCCATGGTTTGCCATGGGTCATCTCATCCCTTATCTTCGTACATTCAACAAACTTTCAGCCAGAAGCCATAGAGTTTTCCTTGTTGTCCTTCCTAAAACAATATCCAATTTGGAAAAACACAATCTTCATCCAAACCTCATCAAGTTGATACCCCCCCTTTTCCCATGTTGAAGGCCTCCCGCCTCACATTGAATCCAGCACGAAAATTCCTATTCACTTGCAGCCTTTACTTCGGTATGCTATGGATCTTACAGAACCCACAGTTGAATCTTTACTCCAAGAAATCAAACCCCATTTCACCTTCTCTGATCTGATGTGTTGGGTGCCCTTTTGGCACACCGTTTAGGCATCAAAGCAATTCACTACTTGCAGGGCCAGTTATTCCTAAACCACCATCTTCTTTTCTAAAGGAGAAGTGGGAAAGATGGCTTGACAAATTCAGACCCAAAAGCGTGATTTACTGTGCATTTGGGAGTGAAGCCATACTTCAAAAGGATCAATTTCAAGAATTCGTGTTGGGTTTTGAACACTTTGGTCATCCGGCCCTTTTTTGCTGCACTGAAACCACCTTTTGGGTCGGAGACAGTGGAAGAAGCCTTACCTGAGGGATTCAAAGAGAGAACTCAAGGAAAAGGGGTGGTGCATGGAAGTTGGGTTCAAAGCAACTCATCTTAAAACACCCTTCTGTGGGGTTTTTTGTTACACATGGTGGGTATGGGTCTCTATGGGAGGGTTTGGTTAGTGAGTGTCAGTTGGTGGTACTGCCCCATGTAGGCGAACATTACATTCAGGCCAATGTTCTTAGTGCACATCTAAAAGTTGGCGTCGAAGTCGAGAAAGGAGACGAAGATGGCTTGTTTACAAAGGAGGGCGTGAATGAAGCCATAAGGGCAGTGATGGAAGTTGACAATGAAATTGGGAACGAGGTGAAGAGAAACCATGATAAATTGAGGGATTTCTTGTTGAGCAAAGGTCATGAGGATTCTTATATGGATGGTTTTGTACAGAAAATGAGATCCCTATTGGAATAATTAAGTTAAGCTTCCTTGATCAATAAATTATGTTCTTGAAAGTTGTGAACTTGTTTGTTTTTATTTATTATTTCACTACCTTCTTAATCACTTGCATAACCTCATAAATACCCTTATAACATTTAACCGTTTCTCGAGATTTTATTTAAGTATTGTTACTTTAGCATGTTATGATTGATTCTGATGTAACATGTCTGGGAAAGTAGCTAATTTAAAGTTGAAGGATTGGAGTGGGAAAGGGAAACCATTTTAACCAACATTTCGGTTTGTATTAACAGTCCGAAAAATTGTTTAACCATTTACGGCTTCAAACACAATTAATATAAAGACATAGTGTGGAGTTCAAGCATATTCCATAAATATACGAGAAGGTGAAAATACTCGAGTTAGTGTTAAAAAATGAGTTTGGGGTATACATATATGTGATATTCCTCTAATAGAACTACTATACATTTATAACAAGTTTATAACACCATGAGCTCTAATATGTATTTGTTGGTTGCATGGTTTATTTGTCGTATGAATCTTTTTGAGATGAAATCTTGAGAATGATCTAACATATAATATTTGTTTTTCTATATAGTTTGGATCGAGTCCATCATATGCTAGTGGAAAACTTCAAAAAAAAGGGTCGTGGGTCGCATTTGTGGGGTGACCCTACCAGTAAGATTTTAAAGTGGATAGGAAGACCTTGTTTGAACTTGGAATTATAACCTACAACTTCTTTCCACCTCTATAACAAATCATGGCACTCAGATATATAATGATCTTCTTCTATTGTGATCGAGTTTGGGACCTTAAGAGTGTAATAAAATACAAATGTTGTGATTGAAACGGTAAGGTGATCCGACTATAAAGATCTTGAGGCAAAGTCAAGAGAATAATACATAGGTGGCAAAATTCGCCTTTTTTTTTCCTCAAAAATGAGATTTATTACTTTACCAAGGCCCAACTGCCCTAGTGAAAGGGCCATGCATGAGTAGCGGAATACAGAGATAAACGCTTTGCTGGTTGTACAAGGCCACACTACCAGTGGCGCTCCGTATAGGTGGAGGGCCTAGCCCTGTACAACCAACTTTATTGCGGAGATAAATATCTTCCCCTACTTATCACAGGGAGCCAACTCACGTTACTAGGGCACATGTAGCCCTGGTAAAGCAACATAAGTGCTAAAAATTATGTTCAGTGAATAAACTGAAGATGTTGAAGCTTAAATTCTTGCTTAATTGAATGACGGGAATACATGAATTTATACAGATATAGGAAGCTTCTGGAATGATAAATAACAGGTTTAATCCAACCAGCTGGCCAACAAACAAGATTCTATTCCCTAAAATTCTGGAGCTGTAATGTGCTAATGTCTACTGTCAAGGGACCGTTGTCATTCTAACTCCCCCCCTCAAGGTGGAGTGTGTTCAAGTACTCCAAGCTTGTCTCTAAGGAACTGAAATCTTGAGTGTGACATAGGTTTAGTTAGCACATCTGCTGTCTGATTCGAGGAGGGAACATATTGTATTTTCAACTGGTTATCCAACACTTTATCTCTTACAAAGTGTGCATCAAGTTCTATGCGTTTTGTTCGAGCGTGATATACATGATTTGATGCTAGAGCACTTGCACTCATACTATCAGACCAGATAACGGGAGTTGTTTTCTATGAAATCTTTAATTCTTCAAACAAAGACTGAATCCAAGTTACTTCAGCCGTACAGTGGGCCAAAAAAGCTCTGTATTCTGCTTCTGTGCTGGACCTAGCAACCACGTGTTGTTTCTTAGAGCACCATGACACCAAGTTTTCTCCAATGTATACACAATATCCAGCGGTGGACCTTCTATCATCTGGACAAGAGGCCCAATCTGAGTCTGCGAAAGCTGTGATGTCAAGACTATCATTCCTTTCGATGATTAAGCCAAAATGCAGTGTGCCTTTTAGATATCTAAATACTCTTTTAAGTGCCTTCCAATGAGCATCTGTAGGTGCTTGAAGGAATTGACTTAGCTTATTCACAACAAATGTTAAATTAGGTCTAGTATGGATAAGGTACTGGACGCCACCAATTGCACTTCTGTAGAGAGTAGGATCTTTCGTTTCCTGTCCTTCAGTTTTGGAGATTGGCTTTCCCACAGCCATAGGTGTGGGGTTAGGCTTCAGATTTTCATAACCAAATCTTTTCAATAGTTCAATGGCGTATCTAGTTTGCTTCAAAATCAGTCCAGTATCATTTCTCTCAACTTCAATTCCTAGAAATTGCTTTAGGTTTCCCAAATCCTTAAGTGCAAAGCTGATATTTAGCTTGTCTATAAATTCTTTCATCTGTTGAGTGTTGGTACCTGTAATTACTATATCATCTACATATATTAAAGCAAACAAGATATTAGTTTTAGTTGTCAGGAAAAATAGGGAACTGTCAGCCTTAGACTGTGTGAAATTGCACTGCAGTAGAGTATGCTTTAGCTTATCGTTCCAGGCTCTAGGTACTTGTTTTAATCCATACAGTGCCTTCTTGAGTTTGCAGATATAATTAGGGTGCTTCTCATCGATAAAACCCTGTGGTTGATACATACCTTACAACAGAGCTCTCATCGTTTGAAGATCCTTCACAACACAGCAATTCGAATAAAATTGCATGAATATTGTCACTTGTGAGTTGGGAAACACTTACCAGATTTCTTTTGATTGAGGAAACATGTAACAGATTGTTTAAAGTGAGTGATTTATCATATAGTGTAGGAAATTTTGCATTCCCAATATGGGCAATATGTAACATATCTCCATTATCAACAAGCAATTTCTCTTTACCTTCATATTTCATCACAGTGTTCAGGTTACCTTTGTCTGTAGTCACATGATTACTAGCCCCAGAGTCAACAAACCATGGTGGATTCTCAAGAATTCCAGGTGATGCAACATAGGCTGATGGTGATGCACTGAAATTTTGCTGCCCAGTGTTAACTAGTTTGCTTCCCATATATCTATCATCAAATTTGTTATAGCAGTAGCTTGCAGAGTGGTTGGTTAATCCACAAATTTGACATGGCCCTCTAGTTTCATTTTGCCGGCCAAATGCAATTCTTCCTTTCCTCTTGTTTTACCTCTGTAGTTGGGTAATCTGCCACTGCCAGCTCCTCTAGCACCTCTACTAAACCAGAACCAGTTCGATGTGCTAGCTGAACACTTGACTGGTTGACATTGAGTGAGGTGAAGCTATTTCTAACTTGATTTAAATGCTCAAGTCGACTTTCAAAAGTCATGAGTACTGATGATAACTCATGCTAGGAGACCGTTTCCCTGCTGCTTATCTGAACTACTATGGGAGTATTCTCCTCATCTAATCCTGATAAAACTTGTGTGATTAAATCACTTAGATCAATGAGTTTACCAGCTATTTCCAAGTTGTCCACCAGCTGTTTGATGGTGGTTAAATATTGATCCATTGTCATTGTTCCTTTTCTGGTTCTTTGTAGTTCACCAGTGAGGAACATTACCATTGATTTATTTAGTATACCAAAACTTTCTTCAACAGCCATCCACAATTTACTTGAGCTCATACAACCCATGACTTTCATAGCTATTTCTGAGGTCATAGAAGAATAAAGCCACCCTATAAGGAGTTGATCAGCTGAGATCCACTTCTGAAACTCTGGATTTAGAGTCATTTCTACTGCTTCACCTTGGCCAACTGTTGTCTGTGTGGCTAGGAACTCCGGTGGACATTCTCTTGTTCCCAACAGGTATCCTCCCAGATTGTGCCTTTGATTATGGGCATAATCATGTTCTTCCATAGTAGAAAATTGTTTCTATCTAACTTCACCGAAGGTGTTTAAGCGATGTTCATTCCACAAGTTGAAATGTGGCCAGCAGCAGAATGAATAGCTGAAGCTGTATTGAGCTCTGATGGATTCGACTGGTTGCCTGAGCCAGTGTTAGCCATTTATTGGCTCTGATACCAAGTGAATAGACTGAAGATGTTGAAGCTTAAATTCTTGCTTAATTGAATGACGGGAATGCATGAATTTATACAGATATATGAAGCTTCTGGAATGATAAATAACAGGCTTAACTAATCTAACTAGCTGGCCAATAAACAAGATTCTATTCACTAAAATTCTGGAGCTGCAATGTGCTAATGTTTGCTATCAAGGGACCGTTGTCATTCTAACTTGTTCTACACTTTTTAGTAAATTGATTTCACATGTGTTTATTAAATTAAATTTATTTTTTTCGAAAGAGTTTAATGAAATAATTTAGGGCTGGATAAAACTCCGGAACCGAATTGAACTGAACCAATCGGTTCTTTATAAGTTAAATATCCGAACGGGTATTTGAATCGAGAACCGATGAGTTTGGGTCGGTTCTTGGTTCTAGACTAAGAATCGAATCTAAATAATTTTTTTAAGTTTTTTTTATTNAATCTAAATAATTTTTTTAAGTTTTTTTTATTGAATTAATAAATTATTTTAATTTTTTCTAAAAAAATTTAGCAAATTAATTAAACAAACCAATCAAGTCCATGCCTAGCTACCCCAACTCAACCCAATCCAACCTAATTTCTAAATTTAAGTTTTTATTTTAATTTTTTGATCCAATTATTAATTTTTTGTACACTAGACCCTACTTTTCAAAATCAATATTCTAAAATCAGGTTGAAGGTTTCATTTTACAAAAATCAGATAATTTAATTATTATAAATTAATATTTTAATATTAATAATTATATTATAAATTAATTTATATACACGCTCTCTACACTATCTACCCCATGCAAACCCTAATCCTAAAATAATCTCCCCTCCATTCTCTCATCTAAAATCGTCGTCGCTGCCGCCCATCTCCTCTCCCGTCTATCTACTCAAACCACCGTCGTCGTCGCCCTCCAGTTGCAGATATATTTTTTGATATGAAATCAGATCTGGAAAAATGTCAGTGTTGGAGAAGCAGCAGGAGGGATTAAAGAAAATCCATTGACTCCGAATTCTGCCGAGTCGTCGTCGTCTTCTTCTACAGTCGGAGGAGAGGAGGAATCTTGCAAAAGCAAGGAAGATCTGTAGAAAAAAGCGTGTGAAGATGGAGATGAAAAGTCTAAAAAAGTGTAGGTTTTTGGCGTTTTCTTCTTGAATTTTTAACATTTAGGACAAATAATTACTATCAAGGTGGACTTTTTTTTATCCTTCGTCTACATCAGGATAGAAAATCAAGGCATTAGAGAATAGCATAAACAGTAAACACTAATGCAAATTTAAGTGGAATAATTTGTGTATTGTACCTTTTAGAGCAATTCATTTCCAAGAAGCTGAGATTTTTTAGAGCACTAGAAATAAAAAGTTTCACCTCTTGGGATCTTTATTAAGAAAGATTGTCCTGACTTGTCTCGACTCTACAGAAGTTAAAGATGTCCAGAGCATTGAGTCTCAGTGCTCAATGTCACTAGCCTCTCTAAACAACCATCATCACCGGCGAATGAGATGCACAATTCAGAAGTGTGCAATTCTGTAGTCGGAAGTGGGGAGGTGGTGGATCTGTGGTGGTGTGTTTTGGGCAGTGGTGGTGGTGTGTGTGGTGGTGGTGGTAATGGTGGTTCGTGTGATGGTAGTCGTTTTTTGTTATTGTTGTGGTGGTTTTGTGGCTGGATCAATGATGGTGGTCGTTCTTTTTGGTGTCTGTGATCTAGCTATTGAACTATGACTTTAAAATTGATAATTTGTAATTAGAAAAATAATTCATGACCAACAAATTTGAAAACACGTGACCTATGACATATAAATTTTTTGGTCCGTGACTAATAAAATAATCTGTGACTTTAAAATTCGGTAACCTGTAACTAAAAATATAATCCGTAATCAGCCATTTCCTTATCGTGACCTAAAAATTATATAATTTGTGACTAAGAAACAATCTGTGGCCAAATAATTTGGAAATCTGTGTTCGTGTGATTTCTGTGACTAAAATATAACAATTATTCTACTTGGCCCG
>CAIGRO010179261.1:0-21363 GCA_903798355.1 Fraxinus baroniana
AGTTAAAAGTTTCTCCACCATCCCCACTTTTAATATATTGTAGATGTAGATGTCTAAAGTATAATTCTTCTCTTATTCAATCTAAAGGCAAGAGTGGTGTAAAGGACATGAGTGAGATAGTCTCAACTGAGCTAGCAGCCATAGTGTGAAGGTTCGATTCCTGCCTCTAACAAAATTTGGAATTAGACTCTTTGTGGGCACCACTACAGCAACTCTTGTTCCCTAATATGTTGAGGTACATCCCGCGATTTACCTCCTTCACGATACTCTAGGGACGGAGCGATGGGGGGCTCTCAAAGTTGGGGTTCAACCTTTTTTTTTTTCTGAAACAATTTTTTAAAAGTACGTTTTCAATGTTATAAACAATAATTAGGTATTGCAAAGCTTGTAATTTATTTAGGGGGTAAGCAAAGGCCACACTTAGTGTATATTTAATTGCATTTATTTTTATGAAAAATGTGAGTTTTCTACCTAAATTTCTACTTTGAGTGTTTGATTGTTTTTTTTTCATTGAAAAAATATTCTTCAACTTTTGAAAATATGTCTAATTTTCTTTTTTTTTTAAAAAAAAATGTTTGGGGGGGTAAGTTTTTGTTTTCCTTAAAATAAGAAAAATAATTTATTTTCGAGTAAATATTTTTCATTTCAATCAAACACACTTTTAGAATCGGAGAACAAAAAAGATCAAACAAATTATAAGTAGTGTCGTTATTATATTTTATTTTAGGCCAATTCATTATTCTAAAGATGGTTTTGTAAAGGTTTAATTGCACAAAACGTCCATACATTTGACATGTAGTGTACAAAATGCCCCCACATTTCAAATTTTTGCATTTTCACCCCTATTTCAACATTTCATTGCGGAAAACGTCATTTTAACTTATTTTTGATGTAAAAGACAAATATACCCTCATATATAAATAAAATAAAAAAGAAAAGAAAATAAAAATAAAGAATAAATTGCAATCTTACTCCTAAACTTTTTAAAAAATGCAAACGAGTCCAAAATTTATTTGTGCCAAATTGACACCCAAATCATCATCATCTTCTCCCCCCTCCACCCCACCCCACCCCACCCCACCCCACCGTAATCATATTCTTCTACCCCCATCCCAGAATTTGTTGATGTGTCCCACTCGTCTCATTTTACTGGTTTAGCTACCATACGAGCAATTTTGGAACAACGAAATAAATTTTCATTTATTAAAGAGCAGGACTTCCTCAACACAATTCAATTGCACTACAATCATGGCTACAAGAGTGATTCTTCCACTGCTTCTTTTTCTCTTCTGTGTTTCCCAAGTAAAGATCTCAAAAGGGCCATCAGGGGACAAAACTCACGGTGATGGACTGATGGGAGAGCTGGTGTTGAGCACTCTTTGAGTCTCTAGCCACGAACAAATCCTCTAGTACCATCCATAGGGATACACGGAGGCGGAGGGGGAGGGGGAGGGGGGGACCCAGACCCCCCGGCCCCACCCAAAAAAAGATTAATTTTTTTTAATTTTAATTTTAATTTTTTAATTTATCATTTTGTATTTAAAAAAGCCTTTCATGAATTTCTGTCTGTGTGAGACCTTTTATTGTAGGGGAAGACAATACTTTAGACCTGCTTACAGATATTAACTGAACGAGAATGTTAAAATTTTGGATTCTTCATCTATAAAAATTAAAATGCATTATGCATATATGCCTAAATCTTAAATTCTAATTTTGAAGTTTGAATAAGTAGAATTGTAAGCGCCCAAAAAATAATTGTCGATTACCGACATATCTCCATGAAAGTATTACCATCTTTTAAGTATTCAACTAAGGTACATTAATTTATGTTCCTTTGTTTCATTTCTCCATCACAAAGTATCAATTTCCATTATTTTAACAGATAATGTTTAAAAAAAAAAAAAATTCCCCCGAACCCCCGTGGCCCCCCACCTATTCAACTCTGGGACCCCCTACTTCGACGAGCTGGCTCCGCCCCTGCACCCAAATGTTGTGTGACCTCAAGAACCAGCCTAATTTGATTATCCAAAACATCCAAAGCCGTCAGAATAGACAGCAATCCCTCGTCGAACCTCACATCAACCACGACACTGATCACCTGGAAAACCTTCCCGATCCCGCCTTTTCCAGTGAACTCTTTCGTAATTTTGCCATTGGGCCCATCAAATTTTTTTGGATTAGAAAAGGCGGTGGCGGAGGTGGAATACTGAAAGGCGCAGTGCAGGAAATGGTCAACGGGAAGGGCGAGAGACAAAGGGGTTCTTGGGTTTTGTTCCTCATTATACATTTGGTATGGTTTCCCCTCTTATGACCGTTGGAATATTTAGAGGTGGAGAGGAGGTTCGGTGATGGCGTTTTCTTTGGTGGAAGAGGTGGTGTTGGGGTTGGGGGCAGGGGAAGATGATGAACAGTAGCATGCGTTGGTGGGGGTGTCGGTGGGAGTGGGGAAAGAAGAAGAAGATTTCGGTGTCAATTTGGCACAAATAAATTTTGGACTTCTTTGCAATTTTTAAAAAAGTTTAGGAGTAAGATTACAATTTATTCTTTATTTTTCTTTTCTTTCTTATCTGTTTTATTTATATATGAGGGAATATTGGTCATTTTACGTCAAAAATAGGTGAAAACGACGTTTTTCGCAATGAAACATTGAAATATGGATGAAAATGAAAAATTTTAAATATAAGGACGTTTTGCACACTATATATCAAACGTATGGACGTTTTGTGTTATTAAGTCTTTTGCAAAGTAAAACCACGTACTTCAGGAGTCAAAAAATTCAATTGCCAACAGAAATGATTAAATGACGAATGCACCCCAAATGGGCCACGACAACTACTTGTATGAAGTTGACGGACTTTTCCGTTTTTAACCTTTTACCACTTCAACTATATCGTAAAAGGCCCACGTGTAAGTGTAAAAAACAATTTTATAGTTTTCTTTTCCTTTCGAGGAAATTACACCAAACCTGTTTTTTATGTTTTATCTTCAAAGTTTTTAAAGTTTTTTTGTACAAAAATCAAGTAATAATAATTTTTTAATTAAAATAATTATATTATATAATTGAATTAATCTACCCCCATTACACCACAAACCCTAATCATTTCTCTCTTCGTCCACAAATTGAAAGCCAGAAATCCTCACCCACCTTTACACCACCACCGCATTCGCTGCCTCCTCGCAACTCTATTGGAGTCTCCACCCACAAATTGCCAAGATTCCTCCCATTCTTTGGTGTGTTTACAGCTCACCACGTCATATATTGCTATTTTCAGCCACTCTTACCTCAGTTAACACCAGCTACAATTTCGTTCCATAGCCCCAAGAGCCGACGGTTGTGGAAGCCTATAGCCGTCGTTGTTCTCCTCTCCGAACTACATCTTCTTGCGGTCACTCCTTCTCTGAGCATTGCCGCCATCATTCCCAGTCTCCGCTACCCTATTGCGGGGATAGGATAACTCAATTTGTAGTTAATTAAATCAATCTGAATTTGTGTAATTTGTGGAGATTGTGGTGGTAGGGGAGGTTTGGGATTTTTTTAGTGGGGTTGGTGGTTGCGGTGTGATGGAGATGGTGGTGCTGGGAGTGGTAGTGGTTGTTTGGTGGTGGTTATGGTGCTGTTGGGGGGTTTTGGGTGGTCTGGCTGCGGCTACGACGGTGATAATGGTGGTGGTAGAGTCTCCAAGGTTGATTTGTGAGCAAATATTGGTGGAGGATCGGGACGGCGGTGGGATGTTTAGTGTATGTGACCGACATTTTGGTTCATTGTGACTCATTATTAATCTGACCTTAAATTTCGATAATTTGTGACTAAGGAATTTGGAAATATGTGACCTATAGATAATCTGTGATCTATAATTTTTTGATTCGTGACCAATGAATTAAATTGTGATGGGTAAATTTTTAATTTGTGACCTTGAAATAATTTGTGATCAATTAATTTGACGTTTTGTGATCGTAAAATAAGTTGTGTGACTTATAAATTTTGTGACTTGTGACCGATAAATAAATTGTGACTTTTAAAATTTTAATTTGTAACCGCTGAAGCGAACCGTGACCTTAAATTTTTTTAATTGTGACCAAATTGTATAGATCCGTGAGCTTTATATATTTATTAATTAAATATATAATAAATTAATTAAATCATAAATAAATTTTAATGAAAACCTGATTTTTGAAATTTAAAACATATATCCTTAATTTTGAAATTGTGTATACAAAAAACCTGATTTATGTATTGTTCCATTTCCTCTTCCTTTTTCCACTGTTTTCTCAACCCAACTTTTGTGAGTGCACGCAACATTTAGGGTCCATTTGATAGGTAAAGGTGAAAATGAATTCTAATTTCATGTTAGTTAGAAAATAAGAATTCACCAAACCCATAGGAATTCGTTTTCCATGAAAACAAAGAAAATGTAGTTTAAAGTTGTTGTACCTTGAGATTAGATTTCCATTTTCACGTTGCAATCAAAAGGTCAAAGTAGAATTTGCTTTCATCGAATATGATATTTTTCATGAGAAATGTGGCAATCAAACATGGTCTTATAGTACCATGGAATTTTTTTCCCCCTTTTTCTTTTCAAGCCACTATACTAAATTAGTCGTGATTATACTTTGGGTCGTTGATCGGATAATTATACTTCAATTTTGTCCAAGCATATAATTATAATTTAATATGATTTTAATTGGATAATTATACTTTAATTTGATTTCAGTTCGGTAACTACTCTTTAATTCAATTTCAACTAAGATAATTTATTTTAGTTTTACAATGGAAACTGATGATGTGGTACTCAATAAATGATGGTCATCAAATGTAATCATTAGTTCTTGACATGGAATACAAATAATTTCACTAAAATAAATGACGATCATCATTTATTAAAGGTTGAACCACAACATTGAGGGGTTCTGCCTTGCCCTTAGAGTATCGTGGAGGAGGTAAATCGCGGGATGTGCCTCAGCAGGCCAGGGTACAAGAGCTGTCATACTGGTGCCCACAAATAGTCCAATTTCAAACCTTGTTAGAGGTAGGAATCAAACCATCACACTGCGGCTGCCAACTTAGCTGAGACTACCTCACTCCTGTCCTTTGCACCACTGAGCTATGTCCCGGAGGGCGATGATCTTCATTTATTTACTGTCAAGTCATCGATTTTTGGTAGTTCAAGTGACGAAATTGGTAGAAGTTACCCAATTAAAACTAAGCTTATGTTTGACACCCATTTTTGGAGAGAAATTAGTTTTTGAATAGTGATTAATGGAAGTATGTGTGGTTAAAAAGTAAAGAGAATTTTTGAATTTATGTGTAATATTATTTTATTGATAAAATGTGTGGTTGAGATGAAGAATGTGAATGAAAATGAAAAAAAAAAAAAATGGCTGTCAAACATAGGCTAAATTGAGAAAAATGTTTGTTATATATCTTCATTTGCATAATTTTTTACAAATTAACGAAGTGTCAAAAAGCGGACGTGAGAGTTTTTTTATTTGGTTGATGAAATTTCGACCCAATAAAATCTCGTCATATTATCTGTTAGTAAATAGTAGATTGATAGATAATATGTGGTTAAAAATAAAGAAAATATTTAGATTTACGCATAATATTATTTTATTAAAGAATGCACGATTAAAAAGAAGAGAGCGAAAAATGAATTTTGAAAATAATGTATATTGGAAAAGTATATAATATTTACCACGAATGGAATTTATCCTATTAATTATCAAAATTTTAGTTTTGTTCCCCCCAGCAAACAAAGACTTGAAGAGGGAAGAGCACGTGGCTGGCACTCCACCATGACACGCACTTCCTCCATGTTTGTAGACAGTCACAATCTGCTGTTCTATTGATTCGCGGGTCTTCGCAATCGTGAACTTTAAATTATATTCTCCAAAATAACTTTAGCCAATTTTGTATTTCAAATCCAAATCCAAATCAATGTAGCTAGATCGTTCATTCATTTTTAAAATGAAATATAAATTTTTAGTTCGTAATTTTAATTCACATTCACATTCAAAATCTCAAATTTAGTAAAAACTATTTGGCCTTGTTTGATTCACATTTTTTTTTTCAAAATTCATTTTCAACAATACATTCCTCAATGAAATAATATTACACGTAAATTCAGATATTTTATTTTTATTTTTTAAATACATATTTTTCCTCACATTACATTATAAAATGCATTATTTTATTAATAACATGTATCAAACACCCAATAAAACACTTGGAACTTGTTTGGTTTAGATTTTTTGGAGGAAGAATTGATTTTGAATAGTGATATGATGGGAAATGTGTGGTTGAAAAAGAAGAAAAAAGTATTGATGTGATGTAAAATATTATTTTATTGAAGAATATGTGGTTGAAAGTTTAGATTTTTTGGAGGAAGAATTGATTTTGAATGGTGATATGATGGGAAATGTGTGGTTGAAAAAAAAGAAAAAAGTATTGATGTGATGTAAAATATTATTTTATTGAAAAAATGAGAATTGATTTACTGTAGAATTGTAAAATCCTAATCAAACATGCCCTTGATCTTCCTTCATCTCCAAGGAATACTAACTTTTGTGAATAAAATGACGTGTAAACATAGACTCTATAAAAGGTGTAGCCTTAAAAAAATTTAAAAAAAATAGAAGGAGAATAGGGACAAAACTCATTTTCTAGATATAAATTAAATTTCACAATTTTCTCTCTAGCAGTGTAATGTAGAGCAAATAACTGAATGAATTGAAGAAGAATTGGAGCAAAAAGAAAAATTAGCAAAAGTGCAAGTGTTGCAATCGAGTTTCAATTTGGACCAATAATATCATTTTGGAAAGAGAACGACGAAACAAGTAGAACTCATCATTACGTTGTGACATACGATGGATTTTGACTATCATGGTTCGTTTAAAACTCAAAAATTGCTTTTTTATGTTTTAGTGTTATTTTTATCATTTAGTTTATTTTGAATTCTTTGCAATTTTTGTTTTAACTAAGTTTTCATGTAAGCTCCCGTTTGGTGCACATTATTTCCAAAAGAATGTATTTTTTTGGTTGATGTGATGTGGAATATGTGGTTGAAAAAGAAGGAAAAGTTATTGATGTGACGGAAAATATTATTTTATTGAAGAATGTGTGGTTGAAAATGAGTAGAAGAATGAGAATGAAAAAAATAATGTGGATCAAACAGGGGCTAAATATGCAAAATTCAATAGTTTTGTCATTTGTGTGTATATATTGATGTGACGTAAAATATTATTTTATTGAAGAATGTGTGGTTGAAAATGAGTAGAAGAATGAGAATTAAAAATATAATGTGGATCAAAGAGGGCCAATCTTTATAAATAAATGGTTAATTCATTGTGTTTTTATTATCTTTCAATAAATAAAATTTGTGAGTTTATTATTTTAATAATTTAACGAATTTTCGCTTCAACTTCCTTTTTCACGCTGCGCTGAGTAGGACTGCAAACGTGTGGACTACCTGTCTTTATATCTATCCCTTACGCGGACACACAGCACCACCATGTGCGTATATATATAAGTGTGGAGAATTAATTATTGTGCATAAATGAATGAGATGCGCACACCGATTTGAAACTCACAAATCTTTTCTTCCTCACAAGTTCTTTCTCTGGTGGGTTCTTCTTAAGCTTCAACAATGGTGGATCTTCAGACTGTGTGTTGTATGTGTGGCGATGTAGGATTCCCCGACAAGCTCTTCCGATGCACCAAGTGCCGAGGCCGCTTCCAGCACTCGTATGCACCCCCATCTCCATCCCCATCCCCATCCCCAACATCTTCCAAAATCTCTATACACTTGCACACATATTTGTGTTTGTTTGTGCATTTGGGGGTATGTGTGCGTGTTTAGTTGTAAATGTATTTTTGTGATAATTTACATGCATATTAACGATGATGATCAAGATTTTTTTTTCACATAATCCCATGATTGAATTTCATGTTTTGCATCATATGATTTAGGTGAAAGTGAAATATGAACAACCCACCTCAGTGACCTCACCCAACTCCGACATCATCTGCATAATACCATTATATACACAACCCGTTATCAAGAACTCATTATTATGCCATGTTTTTCTTTTTGTTTATTCCAGTCTAATTCTTGATCATATCATTTCTCCTCTTGTATAATATTACCAGTCCGATTATTATAATATGCTCCGAAAGAGGACACTAAGAAAGAAGGTTTAAGCATAATGAAATGTCCGGTCTAATATTGTGTACCAAGTATGCGGAATTGGGTAATTATGCTTCAACACTTGAAAAATTCACAGGTATTGCAGCAACTACTACGGCGAATCTGCAGAGCCGATGGGCGTTTGTGACTGGTGCCAAAGTGAGGAAAGGAATACATCAAGTCATGGTAATTCTTCAAAGAAATCTTCAAAAGTAAATGTTCACACAAGATCAGCCTATTCAGGCGACAAAATCAAGCACGACACCGCAGATGGTGCCGGAGAAAAGGCTGGAAAAAACCCAAGTGGCACGCCCTCGCCCCGTCCCACTACTCGCAGGTACAAGCTTCTGAAGGACGTAATGTGCTGAAATGAAGGGGAAAAAAATAAAATAAAAAGACCGTTCTCAAAAATCCTTGTGTTTTTGTCCCATGGTTCTGATTAATTAACGTGAAAGCCGTATGTATTATATTAGATGGTTATAAGCTCTAGAGCTTATCTCTTTAGTTTTCGTTAAGTACAAATAGTAGTTTTATGTAAATTTATAGTAGTTAAAATATTGTCATTTCTCATAGAAAGCGCGTATTACTTAACAAAACGATTTTTTCTTTGAAGAGTAAAGAGGGATCGAAAAAAAAAGTCATATCTTCCTTAGTATCCATCTAACCTAAACTCGTCATCACATTAAACAATATGCGTGCTAAATGTTTAGTCTAAATGATTTGAAAAATATGAAGATATGACTCAAAAAATGTTATGAATTACTCGAAAGATTCTACGTTATTCCAATCTACATATATATAGTAATATGGTGTAGGGTTTGTCATTATCACTAGAGAGGATTCTAGTTCAAAGTTGCACCCTATTTCTTTGTCGAGTCTCTTAAGGAAATTCAGAAAAGGAATTTCATAGTACCTAAAGCTGCTGACTTTTCCAGATTCAATGGAAATATTTATGAGACTATGTACGGTGTAGTTTTGCTATTGAAAAATAAAAAATTAACTTCGAACTTAAATAAAGATATAATTCTGCAGATATTCACTGAAATAAATAACAAAAAATATAGATAATTAAGAGAAAATTATGAGCCAAGTGATTGTTTCGAGGCGATTCTGGTATATAATGTTGACCAAGATTTTTATATCTGAATAGTAGAGCAGAAGAGTTTAAAAGACTGTCTCTCCCAACTGTTTCTCTTTTGTCCATTTGACATTTGTAATTTAACTAAACGATGTATCTTTTCATTTGTTGTCGTTACCTTCGTTTTTTTGTCGTTTACCGGTCTCCCAACATAGAGCCAAAAGTAAACGCTTTGATTTCGATCCACGAGTTGTAGAAGTAGAGAATAAATAAGTTAACATTACAACTGAATAAGGTGCATAAGAGTTTTGAGAGCCTAAAGACTAGGACGAGTATAGATACTCTTTTAACACTTAACTTGATAAAATTAATAGATAGTTTGTTAACAAGAATCTCTATACGTAGAAAGATAAGATCGAACTTTATTGAAATCAAATGCGGGTTACGATTTTCTATCACTACATATTTTCATAGTTTGTACCGTAATATATAAATTGTTTTCCTTTTGAAAATTATTTACGTATAGTTAGTTCATAATGTAATTAATTATAATAGGATCAGCGTACCAATGACCACGATGTTCTTTGCAATATTTCTCGTTGATTACAATACTTTAAAATGTTTTTGACTGAATATTTAACTTATCAAAATGTTACACCACTGTCAATCCATCATTAAAAAGTAGATTGAATGGATGATGTGGATAACGAATATTCAAATGTGATACCTTTGAACATTGGGCATTTTGCCGGTCAACAAAGTTCAATGATTTGTCAGAAAAGTTATGAAAAGTATAGTTGCCAATAGAAAACATTGTTAAGAGTAGGGATAATTATAGCAATGATCCCAAACGTTTTTCTTTTTTGCAAACTTCACATTAATTTTCATTTGATGTCAGCCACAGTTTCAAACCTATCATTTTGTAGCAGCATAAGGACATATGGTTGTATTCCATCTGTTGGACGTTAATTGACCAAAAAAAAAAAAAATGTATTTTGACCAAATCTAAAAAAGTGCCAAATGATCAATTTGTTATTTTCCCACAAAATAATTAAAAAAAAAAAAAGAACATGAAATTGTTCATCTTCCACCCCACCCCACCCCAACACCCCACCCCACCAAAACCAAATCAACCCAGTCGGTCGCCGTCACCACCACTCGTCATCATCATCGTAATGAAATTGAATAATTGCAATTTTTGCTCCTTCAGCTCCGAAGAATTTGTGAATGCGAATGGTTCCATTTTCTTACAGTTTACGACAAAGTCCTCTTGCATTTCAGCGGAGGTTGAGAGTTTTTGTTAACAAACTTATATGAATGGATTTTTTTATCAACAAAAGCTATGATTTTGTTTAGAAAAACCACAAGTAGTGAAGAAGCTTGAATTGCTCTTTGTATTGAAAGGCTTTCGTTGATCTCGTTTTTTGTACTATGGAAGAGGACAACATATAGTAGGCTCACTCGCGTCCACGCAAGCTAATTCCACCACGTTTGAACAAATTACTAGTCAATGATTTTTTGGAGTTTGAACGCAAGAGAATCTTTAAAACGCAAGACAAAAATGTTTGGGAGCCGACAAGATATATGAGCGGAATCGCATGATAAGGAACAATTAACAAAAAACTAAACTAAAAGCCAAGATCAAACATCTAACTTTATCAACAAAATATTTAACTCAAGAGGAGATAACATATATCTTAAAATGGATGTATTTTCATCATCCCCAAATGACACTAGGGGGAGTATTTATGGTGTTACATGTGAAATTGCGTCCATTGGATGAGAGGACACGCCTCATCTCCTTAATCGAAGCATCTTGTCCTAGGTGTCAATTTTGACCCCGCATTTAATGCTTTTAAAAAGGTGGCAACCACCCTACGACCTGTGTTGACAAGACTTCAACGTGTTACCTATTATAGGGGTCACATCAATCGTTCAAACAAGATTTTATCAATTTAAGACCTTCAAAGGAAGTCCTTGACCTTTTGTTGTCGAACAACCGCTCATTATCTGACATAATTGAATGGAAAATCCCAAACCGGCATATAATATTCTTCCACAAGAATTTGGAAGTGTTGGTTTCTGTGATTTTGGCTAAGAGTTCAGTTTCAACCCATTTTGTGAAGTAATCAATGACGACGATAACAAAACTTGCACTAGACCCTTAGGTAGAGGACCTATAAGGTCGACTCCCCATTTGGTAAGCAGTCATGGACTAGACACTATTGTTAGCTTACCTCTGGGCATGAGAGAACGTTGGCATTTGTCGCACTTTCGTACAAATTTGATTTCGTCTTTTTTCAATGTAGGCCAGTAGTACCACCACCGCAGCGCTTTCTGTGCCAATACGAGCCCTCTAGCGTGATTGTCGCAAACTCCCTTGTGGATCTCACAGAGGACATAGGTAGCTTCCTCTCCTTTACACATCAAATAAGGGAAAGGAAAAATCCCTTTTTGTAGAGTACGCCATCCTGGAGCACAAAATGGGTTACCCTTCTTCTAATTTTGTAAGTCTCTTCTTTGTCAATCGGGAAGGACCTGATTTTTTAGGAAACCGATATAAGTTGCATCCATGCATGCGTTCTTCCTATTCACATCACCTCTTTCCCCTTAGCAGTGAAGGGCTAAGATGTGTTCAATTGACACAAGTGTCGGTAGCACTGAGTACTTGCTACTAGCCAGCTTGAATAAGGCATTGACGTGGACGTTTTCCAAGCACGGGGTTTGTAGCACCCCGAAATTTTAGAATAAAATTATTTTGTTCCATATATGATTTTGAAAGTTGAAAGACTAAAATAAAGTTTTAAATTCTTATATTTTTGGGCCAAATACTTGGTTTTTGATTAACTGACCAAAAATATATCAATATTGGGTTCATTTTGTAGCTCGCATTAAATAACGTAGATTGAGCTCGAGAAAATATTAGTTCACATGAGTATAGCCCAAATTATTTCAATTCAAAGAAATGTACTTAATATGTATTTTTTATTTCATAATAATGCGCCTTTAAGATAATTAGCAAGAAAAATATAATATTTTATTTATCTAATCAAATTTATCTTAAATTTTGAAAAGCTAATCATATCTAAATCTTGCTTTTTGTTTCCAAGAAATATTGCACGTGTGTGTGTATATATATATATATATATATTAATTTTATACCATTATGATTGGTTTAATAAAAATTCATTTCTTATCAAGATAGATAAACATGATTTTTATCACAGTTATATTAGGACTCAACTATTGTATTTTTCCCTACAAATAGTGTGCTCATATCTCACAATTCACCACACAGAATTATTATCAAGTTAGATAAACATGATTTTTGGACCTCATATTGACCAAGACTCGATTTTTTTTTTTGGATTAGCCTCTATAACCCTCTAGTTGACCGTGTATCTTAGTGGGTTCAACCTCATCCTGTATCTCCGTAGAATATGAAAGGTTTCGTCCAGGTGTATTACATTGTCATTTTCCACTTGGGCAGTTGCTTGGGGGATATCTTTGTTAGGGCCTTTTCTCACCCTCCTGAGAGGGACGTCATGGTTCGAACTCATTTTTTACTAGACTGAATTCTCTAATTTTTCCAACTTCTGGGGGCTTCGACTTGTTATTTTTCAAGAAAAAACCCCTTTTCAAGGGGGATGCCCAGCAACTTTTCGACAAAATTTTTTAATGAGAATAATTATGGTTGTAATGACGATTTATCCACAGACGTCACCAATCTATTGACATCGTTTTTTTTTTTGTATTGTGGACAAGGACAACAGATATATGGCGTACTTACGTCCAAAAAAGCTAATTTCACCACGTTTGGAATTATTACTTGTCGACTATATTTTTGAGTTTGAACTTGGGAAAAGCTTTATAACACAAGAAAAAATGTTCGGACGTCGACAAGATATATGAGCGGATTTGCGTGATTAAGAACAATGGGTGTATTTGCATTACCCTCAGATGAAACCGGGGGGAATATTTAAAGTGTTACATGTGAAATGGTGTCCATTAAACGAGGGGACACGTGGCCTCATCTTCTTAATCGAATCATCTTGTCCTAGGTGTTAATTTTGACCCTACTAGCCTGTGGGGGAACAGTCACCCTACAACCTATGTTGACAAGATTTTGACATATTACTAATTACATGGGCATTCAAACAAGATTTTATCAATTTAAGATTTTCAAATGAGGCGGGTTGTCACTTGTCGTGGTGGAGTTTCGGATTTAGCCTCCTTGAGCATCACCACTTCGACAAGAGGGCATCGGTAGGTCCATGCATGCAATCGCTTCGGTGGGTTGGTAGGTCTGTTGCACTCCATGTAGGCTTCACGTGGGACTCTCGGTGACTAGGTGCAACAATTTTTGTTTGCTTTAAGGAACTTGTTGAATTCATGATACTCTGCCGTTCAAATCAATGTCGTAGTGGCGCTGGTGAATCTTTCGCTAGCAGAATTAAACAAAATAAAGATTGTAAGAGTAGGGATTGTTCCAATGTTGATAGGAATCTTAAAGAATGGATTTGAAAAATCACAAGAACATGTTGTCGGTGCGATTTTCAGCTTGGTACCCAAAGATGAGAATAAAACTGCAATAGGAGTGCTCGGGCCATTGTTGCATGTTTTGAGATCATATAGCCAACGATGTGAGTCGGTTGTGGGATTATCATATGGGCACTCTTATCGATCGATTTGATGATCACAATGGACACGTCCAATAAGTCCATTTTCATAAGGCGAGGGGTGGGTTGATTTTGACAACCCCAACCCGATGTTTTATGAGCACGATGGAATTGTCCGAGGAGTTAGTTTTTATTAGGTGACGAGTGGTGGCGGCATGGGCTAGGTTGATTTGATTTTGGTTTAGTGGGCATGATGGAGTGAGATAGGGTGAGCAGAACGGGGCGGGGCAGGGCGGGGGCAAAGAATATGAACTTTGGGGGTGGATGGGTGCATATTTCAATTTTATTTTTGTTGTTTGGTTTTCAATTTTTGTATTAGAATTGTTTTTTTTTTGTGAGAAAATGTAAATTTACAATTTTACCATTTTGAAATTGGTCTAAATTTGATCAAAATACATTTTATTGATCAACTAACAGTGAAATAAATGGTCCTTGTATTGCAGCAAAATGAAAGGTTCGAGACAATAGGTGACAAAGTGAAGATTGAGGTAAATTATGTGAAAAATAAAAAAGTTTGGGACCGTTGCTGCAGTTATTACTTAAGAGTAATGATCAGTAAGACACTTAAACCAATATTTTTACTCTTATATTTTATCTTTCATGTTTTAATTATTTAAGGCTATGTTTGATAGCACATATTTTCTAGGGAAGTTGGAAAGTTTTTTCCATTTTTCACAAAAACGCATTGTTTGATAGTAAAAATTTTCAAGTAAAATTTTTTCCTCTTTCCTCCACCCCATGCGCCTGATTTCTTGGAAATATGGGAAAAGGTTTTCGTTTTGTTTTTGTGGGAAATGATTTTCCAGGGATTTTTTTTTTTTTGACAATTTTCATGCAAAACAAAGCCAAACGAATGATATTCGGTATGGTAATTTTGTTTAATTCTTTTAATTCTTTTTTTTTTTTTGCAAGTGGAACAAATTCTAGACCCAATGGTAAAAAAATAATCACTTTAATGAACAATTTTCATGAAAAAGGAAGTCAAACGGAACCAAACTTTCAATATTTTTCAGGTGAAAAATTATATCAATCAAACACAATTAATTACAATTCCCAATAAAACAATTTTTAAACAATTCAATTCCCTGAAATTCATTTTCTTTTTACCCGTTTTCTACATTTGCAATGAAATGGACCTAAGTGTACTGTGATAAATTAAAATTAAGAATATTGACTTGAGTTGACAGGATTGACATTCTCTAATGAATTGTAAAACACATAAACAATGAAAAATAAAAGGAAATTTATAAAACTCTCGATATCGGGTGAGGTAAACCAAATCAAATGAACCAATTCAGTTCTTTTTAGATTAAATACCTGAATGAGTTTGATTCAGCTTTCGTTTCTAGACTAAGAATTGAAGAATCGAATAAGAAATGATTTTTTCTATTTTTTAATTTTTTTAATCAATAAGCAGAATTATTTTATTTTTTTCTAAATAAATTTATCAATTGACTAATTAAGTGATTAATTGTAAGTGCCCAACGATCCAACTTCCATAGGCCAAGCCCAACTTGAGGCCAATATATTTTTTCCCTACAAATTTCATCACAAACCCAATTTCACTTCATAACTCACCTAAGACTCATTCACTCTGTCATTTATGCTAAGTTGTTGCCTTCGTTTTTAGCCACTCCCCTCGTTTGAAGAATTGGAAACTTGACAATACTATGATTTTAAGTGGCTCTTATTTGCATGCATGATATTGGTGAATTGTTACATTGGTGAATAGATCTTATTAGACAAATTGTTATTTGTATATTTTTAAATTTGACTATATTATTTTGTAAGAATTAAGATTTAACATATCATTGGTTGGATTAATAAAATATTATTGTAAATGTTAAAAAAAATTATGGTACAAAACCGAATCGAACGGAATCAGTTTGCTTTCATAATCAAATTTTCAACTTACTAAATGCCTAGAAATTTTGGTTCGACTCGATTCAGTTCTCTTGAGAATCAAATCTAATTGGATCATGTCTAGACCTAATTAATTGTATTTATATAATATTTTTTAAATAAGCTTCTTTGCTGAAAAAGAAAATAATAATCCATAATACACACTAATAAAATTATGCCTACATTCTTGACAATTTATTAAGTCACAAAATTGTTCAACGTAAATTGAACAAGATATTTTTTTTTTTTTAGCTACATAATAGCATCATAAAAATTATTTTAGTTGTCTGTTTTATATTTTATTGATTGAAGATAATTATGAATTAGAAGTAGCAATAAAACTTTTATTTCTTTTACAATGTTGGAATCAAATGAAGTATCTTTTATATTATTAAATATGTTAATAACTTACTAAAATTAGTTTTATTAATTTGAAGTTAATTGGAGCTTAATAAAAAAAATAATAAATTTTATAAATCCCTGGCAAAACGTTTTCAACCAGCCACTGAACTTATCGAATTATTATAACACTAGTAGGCGAAACGTGCGTTGCACGTTAGTGATTAGACGATGACTATATTTTGGACAAAATTGTATGTAGTTAATTATCATAAACTGTAGTATGCAAAATATCAGATGCTTAACAATCTCAATTAATCAATTTCATACATCATAAGGATATTGTGAACCAGAAGAAAGCATAAACAATTTCCAATTTACTGATGTCTTAATATAGGTTGCACTTTTTTATATAACTTCAAAGCTAAAATGTGCAGGAGGAGCCACAACAGATACAATAGTAGCTGCAAGAGGGTAACACCACGAACCTTAGGCCAACAGTTCCTCTTCACTGTGAACTTGTGGTAGGCATTTCCGGCCTTCAACAGTTGCTTCTCAGTACGTCCTCTTCCAGCAACCTGGCAATCATGGCACGGCAGTCACTCGGGATAATTTTCTTGGCTCCTGATGGGAGGTTAATCCTATCAACACATGAATCAGCAGAATATAAGAAAGTGTACACAATGGCTATTAATTATTATAATGCTTGTGTATTAATTTCCCAGTTGATGGTTACCAGCAATAAAATGGAGAAATTTGACGCTGCAAGGGTGATTTTTGTCCAAAGATTATGAAAAGAATATTTGCTAAAACTAAGATACTCCTAAAAATCATGATAAACTTGCTAAGAGATTTATTGAACATTCAATGAGGTTCATCAGGTCATTCAAATTACAGAAGTTTATTTATAATAGAAATGGATTAAAATTTTCATAACAACGATATTAAGATAAAAATTACCAGTCTGATAGGAAGGCCTTTGGCGTTATGCAACAATGCTGGGGTATAAAGTGGCTCTGGCTTTCAATCTCCAGATATTTCATTCTGTGTAGTCGCATATTATTCTCTAGCTGATTGATGAAATTTGCAGCATACGCCAAATTTATACTTTCCAGTCTTCATATAGAACTGGGTCAATCAAATGAAGCTTAATAACCAGTTCTATAAGGCAATGTGGAAAATATATTGATGTTTCATGACCACTTTTTAGTCTCAGATTAGACAGATACCCAAGGAGGGAGCCACTTCCAGTAGTGTTATCATCAGACATACCATTTAGCCCTGAAAAGCTCATAAATCCATTTCTAATAATTTCAAGTCCAATCTTAGGTACGAACTCCGGCAGCCATGGCACATGCCCATTGTACAAACTCGTTGCATCCTCTGGGGTGGCAGCTTTGAGCACACTAAATAGCATATGCATAACAGAAGAATTAATCCATAACAAACAATTTACTTCTGAATCCTGCAAAATACAATATCCACCACCTTCATCCCAGTCTAGGAATCTGGATATATATGGAATGCTATTTACTTTTGTCCACTCAATGGCTAAATCAATTATAGGACCAACTTGACTCCATGACCAAACCTCTGTATCTTCAGCTGTAACCTCCATTCCTTGATGCATCTGTAAATAGAAATTGGGAAGCCTGCTAGCTAAAGCATCCAGAAGAAGGTAGGCTTCTTTGGTGATGGCAGCAAATTCAATTAGGACATTATTTTCAATTAGTTTGGGAAACGTAGGTACATTCATCCAAATGGACAATGAAGGGAACAAATCAGGAAATTGAGAAATGCCATATCCGAACCGAAGGCAAACCTTCCAGAAACGTAACTGTTCAACCAGCAAAGCTGATGAAAGTTTACAAACGTCTCTTCCAGATTTTACCCATTGGTCGAGAGAGAATGGATATTGATACAAATGCCATGTCACCTTGTGGAAAATCCCATTCTTGATCAACATTATGCAGTTCTTTTTCTCGACCGAGCCAACACCTTTTAAGCATCAAGAAAAATAATTATAAAAGACTTTTCCTTGAACAAGTGTAAAGAATATCTTATGAGGAAAAAATCAAACATGAATGTAGAACAAAATGGGCCGAATTATGGAAAAATGTAGCTTACTTTCAAGAGCTTCACAGATTTTATCTTGCAGGGATATGTTTCAATCTGTTCATTCGCAGCAAATCTGTTGGCAACTGTCTGAACAAGCCTATCACAATTAATTATTGCCGCTGCACATGTTGGGGAATGCCTCGCTATTGCAATGAGAATGGATATTAAACATTCTTCCAAAGGTGCCGAAAGGCTTGTCTGGCACCACAAAAGTTGATTATGTAAGATACAGTAAGTCTTATTAATTCTATTAAGGTATAGAATTTTAGACATTTTTCTCAAGCTGGAGCAGGAAACTGCTTATTAGCATCAAAATGCTTACCTCTAAGAGATAGCATATCTTTGGAAGAATTCCCATCCTAACCAAGCCTGTAGCAATATCCTGCCCAGCAACAACAATGTCATCCTTAATGGTGTGTTCATCTTCAGATTTATCATCTATGGGATCCTTGTCAAGATGTAGAATATTAGAAGGTTTCGTGTTATACTTCCAAAAGCCACCACGAAGATGACATGAAAAGTAAAACAGCACAAATGTGAAACGTTTACCAATTTTTCCCTTGTAACAGTGAGATTAGCAAATGAAGAAAATTAAATTACTAACTGCTAATATGAGTTGGGATTGAACAAATTCATCCATGTCATGAAGGCCACTCACTGCAGGACACAAGGGTAGCATGTTTATAGATGGACCAAATATATACACAAGTATAATATAGTGGTCCATATAACATAACACAGTTTTTTCACTAACTATCAGGAGCACCATCACAGGCAACAAGGTCAGCCTTATATCCATCAAATTGCCGAATGACTAGAGAAAGCAAACAAATTGCTTTACTTACATGTTAGATGGAGAAACATCATAAAGTGGAAAGTGATACATATATTGCTAGCATTAACAAGCCTCAATAACACCCTGAAACTTAGAAAACATAAAAAGAGGAATGAAAGACTTCCCAACTTAGACACTTAATTTAGGAAAGTAATTAGGGTTTTATTTATAAGTTTTAGAATAGTTTATTAGTTATTTCCTACGTAAATTAGATTGGTTTAAACCATATATAAAGGCGCTTATGCATTGTAATAGCCAGACTTTGAATATTGAATACAAACTATAATTCTCCCTTCGCTTCTCCTCCTTGCTAGTCTATCTGTCTAATTTTTCCCTGCTTTCTATCTCCCCCTTTTCTTCTCTTTCTCCCTTCCTTTCTCTTCTCTTCTTCAATAATTCCGATTCTTTGTTAGTTACATCCTATGTCAAGAAGTTACAGCAGCCAGCTGTCCAAACCATTCAGAAGCTCCAGTCCATCAACCAACCATCACCAATCTCTATACACCAGCCACCACCTTTAACCGCATAAATTCACCATCCTACCAAAAGAACAAATTAGTTGACGCATAGAGTAAATGTGCCTCTTACTCGCCAGTCGCCACAATTTGCACACAAGTTAGGCTTTGATGGCTTGAAAGAATCTAACATAAATGATGATGATTTCGGAGAAGTTTGGAACAAATGTAGTATGTTTATTCAAAATCAGATTTTCTGATATATCTTCATTTAAGCATAATTAGACCTCATTATTTTGATTTATTTTTTCAGATTTGTTTTCTTATTAAACCATATCAAAAATCTTAAATCTTCAAACTGAGGATGTTTTTTCTAAAAAGTTTTATGGAATTAACTGAAAGTGTAAAAATACAAATAAGAGTGTGAAAAATGAAAGAGGATGAAAAAGAAAAAGAAAATGAAGACTTACTTGATGTAACATCATCGTCATTTTTTTGTCCTTCTTTGTAAATCCAGAATTATGATGCAGGAGGAAAGTATCTATTCCAGCACAAATCAACTGCTATTTTTCGTCTGTACATCGGCATTTTATCTGAAGAGATTGATTGTATTGGATATCCAAAGATCAAGCATTCTATATACTTTAGGAGGAAAATTGGACAGTTTGGCCTAGAATGAAGCGTCATTAATTAGATTAAACAAACAATATAAGTAAAAAATGAAAGTTGTAATAAAGAATAGATATATCACCTACCCATTATTTGCACATGGTAAACCAGACACTATCTTTTTCTGTCTATTTTTTTTAACGTCTGTGTCGATAAAAAATGCCGACGCCAGCAGTAGGTACTGGACAACGTCCAACACTGATTTCGCAGATTGCATGATTTTATGTTGTGTAAGAACAACATCACTACAATCATATATCTTACATTTCCGTTCATGTAAATTAATATGGATTAGATACCAATTTTTCGTTGCATGTTCACAAGGAATCAACAGAGAATTGCACGATGTCCATGCTTTACCCGCCGGTGGTTGAAGACCGATGACATGTTTCTAAACATTGGATATCGAGGAAACGTTGACCTTTGCTTAGAGTTTTATCTTTGATGCTTTGCTTCATCTTACAGTGGGTATCACAATGGACTTCAAGCCGAAATCTAGAAGTGCATATTCTTTACCAATATTGGAAGTGTTGATATACCGTCTCAACAATGTAAGCTCTTCTTCAACAATCTAGTGAAAAATAAATGTAAATTAATTATTAAAAGCATATGATAAAATATATTAGAATAAAGGAAGCTTACTAACTCTAATATGGATGTTTTGTGTTATATCCATAATAGCTTCCAATGTATCTTTTTTTAAGAAATAATCACATCCATGCCTCCATTCCGCACTGCAGGATGTAATTTGAATTAGTTGAAATATATGTAAGCAAGAATATTATATNACTAACTCTAATATGGATGTTTTGTGTTATATCCATAATAGCTTCCAATGTATCTTTTTTTAAGAAATAATCACATCCATGCCTCCATTCCGCACTGCAGGATGTAATTTGAATTAGTTGAAATATATGTAAGCAAGAATATTATATCTAAGTTATTGAGTATTTACCTGGATGGATTTTTTAACATCCAATCTCTTAGTTGTTCATATTTTTCCACAGGGTAATCCTCCAAAGCAAGACTCTTATGAAACTGTGTATCCACACCTTTTTTTTTCTCCTTCAGATGTTGAACTTCTATGAATAGAAATATTTTGTTG